>VKOC01023362.1:0-17657 GCA_009364415.1 Spea multiplicata
TAAAACTCCAGATCCACATTAGAAACTACCTCATCCATCCAAACAGTTCTCCCATTATATTCACTTAAAAACACATCCCAGACCGCTAAGTCTTCCCGCAAAGGCATGCGTGATTCGCAAAGGCATGCGTGATCCGGATAAAGTGATGGGAGGCCTTAACCCCTGCTGATTACACTTCATATTTACACTATGTTTCTATAGTTAAAAAGTATATGAGCTTTCATATGAAAACTTCTTCTCCAACACTGATGTCTTAGGAATACAATAAATAAATAAATAAAAGCAGCATTGCTCCTTAACCTTTCAGAAAGCAAACAATTTATCAACCTAACATGAGATAAACCCAGAGGAGCATGTACTGCATTTAATGACTTACCAGAAGATGCTCAAAAATCCATTACCCAACTCCAGGTATTAATTTGTGGTGCACTATTAATGGCAGGGTGGGAGGAAATGCTATTAACAATAGGATTCAAGCAATACAAAACAATTAACCAAGGTATCTGTGCTAACAAACATGTTGTGTTTGGAGCTTAGAGATTGTTCTCATGTGAAAATGCATTAAGCCTCACATTAAAGCAGATTGTGTGAAGATTTATACAATGCAAACGTTGTATCATACTTTACAAAGAGACGGCATTAGAATAGTAGAGTGGTAACTTTGTTTTGGCTTAAATAACTTTTATATATCCATCTTAAACATTAGACTACCTATCGGTAAGAGACAGCAAACAGAATTCTTCTCTGGGTGTGGAACACGGGCTCAGTGCATGTTTTGTGAATTAGAAATATCCCCATTTGCTTGTTTTGTTTGAGCCTGTGACTAGCTTAGCGCACCGACATTTTCTCTTTTCCCTGTTTGCACATATTTGAGGTTGTTGGCTCCTCATTAGTCTGGTTGCAGCTTGCTGTCCAGTGGTTAATAGGGAGGAGGTTTAATTGCACCTCCCCCAACACATTAATAAGGTTTTGGTAGCAGTATAAACTGCTTTGTGTGCCCACTATGTAGGAGGTGAGAGTCGGTTCTCACCCTATTGAGAGTGTGCCTTGACGTGGCTGGTGAGCTTAATTATGCTTTGGCCAATTCATATAACCAAAACCTCTCATTTATATTATGTTTATATATTTGTTGCCAACTTTATTAGGGTAAGAAGCGCAGACAGTTTTTGTTTTTTGTATACATTGTACAGCCAATACACTGTTTTTGCAGCATGCTTACACCTGTTTGGTAGGCCTCGTATTATACATTTGTATTATTTGAACCTGTGACTAGCTTAGCGCACCGACATTTTTTCTTTTCCCTAGGTGCTTTAACTAGCCAATCAGTAGCAAGAATAGTCAAAGCATGTTGCAGGGCTGCCTCTTCTATGTCTAGGGTTAGACAGTAGGGGTTTCGGAGCAGTAAAGTGTCCCTCTCTCTCTCTCTATATATTATATTATATATATATACTATTATTATTAAACTAATTTGGCTTCGTACAGAGCACATATATAACACCCCCCCCCAGCAGTGGTCCCTGGGAGTTAGGTTACCAGATAGAAGACCACCTGGAGTACAGGTCACGTTCATGACCAAACTTATTGAGGTTCATAAGAAGAAAGGCAACACTCACATGTCCCTTCTCGAGTCTTTATCGTAAACGTCACCTGTAAAAATAAATAAACAACGTTACCATAACAGCAATTATCTGAATGAAACATTTCCAGCCCTATTCAGATAGCATACAATTCCTCTAATTATTAGAATTAGTTTCTATATTATTGGGGCTTTTAGGGCTGTAGAACACTTTGATACCCTCATATCCAGGAAGGTGGTATCAGGGGAGGAAAAAAGGGGCAAAGGGGATTTGTGGGCAAAAGGGGGACTGGATAAACTAAAAAGTAACTCTGGGGAGTTATGCTAAAAAAAAAGTTTTGATTTTTTTTATTTATGATGATTCCAGTTAAATATAGAGTTTGCCATTTTAGAACCCTTTGTAAAGTGCAATATTTTCACCAAAAATAAACAATGAAGATATAATGGGCTGTGTGTGGTGACCAAGCACTTTTTCATTTCACGAATGCTTAGTGTTATGTTGTTAAAAGTAACGCATATGTATTTATAATTCGCTTTCTTTAATACCCTGGGGAAGGGTAAGTAACCCATTTATTGCCCCCCTTACACTAAGGCTTCCTGACCTGAAATAAGGCGCCAAGTCTCGCAAACACAAAGACATGACGCTTCGCTCAAACTGCTGAGAAAAGGGGGGGCAGAGTTTAATCGTCCAGATGGACATCTCGACTGACCAATGCCAATTAACTGCGCTCACACTTGTAGCCAATCAAAGCACCCTGTAGACGGAAACCCCGGCCCAGTTTAAGATTGACGTCCCTCCTCGCGAATCGTTGGCGAGACCCTGGGATGAGGATCCAATGGCGCGGCAGAAGGGGCGTTGCCTTCCTTGTGGGGATGCCTGTGCGTGTAATGGAGTCTCACTTAGTGAGCGGCCATTGAGGGGAGAGGGAGCCCTGTAGTGACGGGGTCAGGGGTCCCGTGACGGAGCGCAATTTGTCGCCTGAATTTGTTTTGGTTGTTTTTATCGCGTTATTCGCTTTCGGTTCGCCCTCCTTCGTTTTAAAGTTTTCTACGTGAGTCCCGTCTGCCCAGGAGGTTGGCCCGGGAAATGGAGATGAAGAAGCGCATCAACCTGGAGTTGAGGAACAGGTCCCCAGGCGAGGTGAGGCTTGTCTTTCACCCCGCTCTACTGGGGTTGGAGGGGTGAGGCGGGCTCCTGGGGCCCCTGCCGGTGCCTATGTCAGTGTCTGTGCTGCTAGGGGGGGGGCTCCTATGCCTTACACTCCCAAAGTTTGGAGGGAGGAGAGAGAGACCTGGGCCCCACCTCATAACAGGACCGGGTCCCCAAGGGTCAGTGCAGGGGGGCTTTAACTAACATGCTGGGGTCTTAAAGTGTAAGATACCCGCATGTAGGGCAGGGACCCTGCCTCTCCAGCCTACAATGTGCTTGGGTATAGAGCAAAGGGATATATGTGTGTGTGTATATGTATATATATTGTATCTTTATTTTTATAGTGACTTGTAGATCTGTTCTTTCTTTTTGGTCCCTAAAAACAACCAAATGACCCTTAAAATGACATGTGTGTGTATATATAGGTATGTTATATGAAGTGCTGTGAGTGGTGAGAGTTGTGTTCCCGCCGTGTGCGCGGCTGCTGAGGCATTGAACTTGTTCCTGGTAACGTCGGTGGTGGGTGTGCGGCTCAATGTACTGGGCTGGGCAGATTTAAGGAGGGTTTGGGGGCCACTTTGTGGAAGAGACGCGTCCATACGCTAGTGTGTATATATGTGTGTATAATATATGTGTATATATATATATATATATATCGTGCCTGCCGGTCACATAGTGCCGCTCTAGTGATAACATTAAAGCTGGGGGTCTGTTGTTTGACAGCAATGTTACACACGTTAACACATAAAGGGGGACCTGAGCTTGTGAGCTTACAATCTATTTGGAGAAAGACGAGAAGAAGGCCGCCCAATGAATTAGTCTCTGCCTTGTTATGGTTTAAATTTCAATATATACATAAAATATGTACATTTTTTTGTAAAAGAGGTGGGATTCGTGCTGGGTCCTGGAGCTTGCAATTGTTTAGATTGTAGGCCTTTGGGAACATTTTCTTATATTTCACATCTTTAGAATCTAACCAACTCTGTAGAACAATGTAGAGAACTTTTTTTATGTTGGGAAAACGTATACATTTTTAGTAGTTTTTTTCCCCAGTGTAGTTGGCCAACAAGCTTACACTCTAGTAGTGTCCAGGATGTGGCAATCTCTCCTGGAGATAACATAGTAGGAAACCTGCTGTTCCAGCTGCAGCTGGCGAGCTCTCTATAGAGTTTAGGAGCCGGTTTGGTGGCCCTCGGCAAGAAGCAGGGCCATACTGTTCTGTATGGGGCACAGCTTCTGGGGTAGCTGAACCCACCCTGGAATTACCCTTAGCGGTACCCTTAATGTACTGGGACACTTCTGTCCTCGCTATGGAAACCCCGCTGCTCCTAAACGGCTTTTAATTTAATAAAGGAAATAGAAAATGGCTACGATAATGATCATACACACATATATTTAATATTTTCCCTTATAATCATTCTTGTGGCACTGAACTGGTTAAAGTTGCCACTCGTATTGATCAGTTTGGGTCTCCAGGGGGTCTGATAGTTGGAATGGGGTCAGGATCTGAATCAATGAATGTGTCTATAGCAGTGCGTTTTGTTGCCATTTAGACACATTTGTTTTGTCAACGAACCCACACCTTGTTTTTATTTGTACATTGTTATTATTATTATTCTTGTGGTAGTGAAATGTATCAATGTTTGGCTTCTAAATGTTTCCTTTGTTCACCAAAAGCAGCCTTTTGTCAGTCACATAGCTCACAACAGGACTCCAAGTTGCCCTCCACCTGTCGCGTCTGCCGGCCACATGGAGACCGGGACACATGGTGCATGTGTTCTCCTAGTTTTAACCACTTCCCTACCGCCTCACAACAACTATACAATGTTCTTTATTTCCCGGGTTTATCCTCTTTCGAAGTGACTCTGAGTAAGTCGGGCGTCACATTCTTTGATGGGTTGTGGTATGATCTAGCGTTCCATGCGGCTTTGTGTATCGTGGGAAGAACTTTAAGGTGGATACGGTGTAAGTCCTACTTTATTGAAAGCCCCTATAGGTCCGAAGCGCTTTTTCTTCTGCCTACTAAAAGATGAATGACTTTCCTTCTGCACATAAAGCGTTTTACCGTCGTGAGCAAACTGGTGCCTCGCGTGATAGCAGCACATGGCGGGGGATCATGGCTGCTGCTTGGACATACAGATAAGGCGTTCAGTGACCAACAGCGGAGAGCTGATTGTCACCTCTTCTCCGTACGCCCTAAAGGTGGCGTTTGCGTGTGTGGAAGGTCACGGCTTTCCCCTCCTATATCTATATCACTTGGACTCAATTCCTCTGGATTAACTTTTGCCACTCGCTCATTTAAAGAGTCGTCCTATTATACAGTCTCCTGCTCCATACCCTCCCTTTGTTTACCCTCGGCTAGCACGGTATATATACGCTCCGTGTCCCTTCCAGCAGTGCAGCGGTTAACAGATTTAAGCAAGCCTCGGCGGCCTCCTCCTTGTAGTAGCGTTACAGCCGTGTCATGCGCCCGTGCTTTTTTCTAGTGTCCCGACTTGATGTACAATAATCTTTTAATAATGACGCCTCGCGTTTGGGCAGCTGCTATAGTGATTGTCTTGCGGCCCCCGCTTGCCTGCTGTCGGCATCCGCCGGCACGAGGACTTGTTGCCCTGAACAGATGTTGCAGGATGTAGGTCATTCGATACAGAAAGCCCCTTCCTCCACCAACGCCTTGAAGTTTGCAGAGGAGAGACCCTCTTTCTAAGCAGAAACGACACAAACCCGTACTTTCTGCTTCCTTTTTATGTTTTTTTTTTCCCACCTAATGGGTTGTATGAGAGAAGCGCTTTTCATGTATTGAGAATCTTGGTGCGTTAGCCGGTGTGCCGCGATTAGGCAAAAGGACGATTTGGTGTATGACGGCGAGAAGCCTTCCGGGTGAGACCGGCGCAGGCTGTCGAGGCGTACGGCTGTCTCGCTGCCGGCTCAGGATTTGGCCGCACCGCTAGCACTCGCAGATATATTTATATTTATATTGAAACTCTTCGCTCCCTGAAGGTCGAAGGACCTGAATGCATCGGCAGATCTGTGCCTTTACATTAGTAGGCAGCCACAAACGCAGCTTTAAATCTAGATTTTGGGAGTTTTACATTAATGGCAGCATATTTCTCAATGACGCATGGTTTTAGGTCATTTATGCGCTTGAATAAGATCTGATTCCATATCGTGTTTAAAAAAAGTTGTTCTGGTCTAGTTTTAAAGTTAGATGCGCTCAGGAACTTGGTCATTGGTTGCTATGGCGATGAAACCACTCTGCAGTAGAGGGTTCTATGCATAATAAGGCTTTTCATTGCACCAAATTAATAGGACTGACAAATTGAAAATAAGTGGTCACATGTTAATCTTAATTTACTCAACTACTTTGACCAAACCATACACACTGCAGTTATTCCCACCCTTTGGCCTGTGAGTAATTAATCTCTGTGTATTCTGACAGGTGACGGAGTTGGTTTTAGACAGCAGTCGGTCAAGCGTTGGTGAAATAGAAGGCCTGAGCGAAGCCTTTGTAGAGCTGGAATTTCTTAGCATGGCCAACGTGGAACTGACCTCTCTGGCAAAACTTCCCAAGTTGCCTAAACTCCGAAAGGTGAGTAAATGGGTTTGGGCATCTGATGTATCCTTAGGGGCTGTATCTTGAGCTATGTACAACTGGGAGTTAATTTTCCCAGTTAATCATAATGAAGCTTTGAGAGACCTTTATTAAAACATTCAGTTCTTTACAAGGGTTAACCTATTGTACACTTGGGTTAATAAAGGTTCTGAGCATATCTTAATCTGCATGTATATGTTGTACGTTCGTGTTGTAAACGTGTCCTTTTCCTTTCCTCTTTTTCCAGTTGGAGCTCAGTGATAACAGCATCTCGGAGGGACTGGATGTGTTAGCAGAAAGGTGTCCCAGTCTTACTTACCTCAACCTGAGTGGAAACAAAATTAAGGATCTGACCACAGTGGAATCCCTAGTAAGTGTATTCCTCCTCCGAGTTACAGAATAACACTGCTATGCATGGCAGAAACGTTTAGAACATGTATTCCGTTTGTAACAGCGCTATGGAGTCTGCAGGAGCTATATAAATAAATGTATACTTGGCTGTTTGAAACATAATTGGCTCCCCTTTCTTGTATTGAATTGTCAAAATGCATGAGCATCCGGAGACATTGATAAGCAGGCTATCATTGTTAATGGTTGAGCAGCTTTTAGAGTACAGGCTATCTCATTTAATAATTAAAGCACTAGCAGACTTAATAGCTTATCTATTCTGTGACTGATATGATGTTCTTTTCCTCTTTCAGAAAAACTTAAAAAATCTAAAGAGCTTGGACCTCTTCAACTGTGAGATCACAAATCTAGAAGATTACAGAGAAAATATATTTCAGCGGCTTCCACAGATCACTTATTTGGATGGATTTGATCAGGAAGATAATGAAGCCCCAGACTCTGAAGAAGAGGATGATGAAGGTTTGTCCATGGATGTTTGGCACTGATTTTATGGTTCGGTATAAATTGGCTATAAAAAAATTTGCAGTTAGCTACATTTTAAGGCATTTATGACGGGTGGAAGACTTGTGTCCAGCAAATGGCAGCCTTTCGTGTTGGAAATGCTAGTTTTGAGCATGTACTATTGTATGTTACCTGCCAAAGTTTAATATTTGCTTCTTATTTTAGAGTGTGAGGACTACGATGATGATGAAGCAGACCCTCCTGGTGAATATGAGGAGGAGGAAGATGATGGTGAATCTGATTTAGGTGAAGAGGAAGAGGAGGAGGTCGGCCTATCCTACCTAATGAAAGAAGAGATTCATGTATGTGTCTGTAATACATTGTAACGCTTCATTTAAAAAAAAAAAGATGCTAGGCTAATTTTTTTGTTTTACACAGGATGAAGAAGATGATGATGATTATGTTGAGGATGGTGCTGAAGGGGAGGAGGAAGAGGAGGAAGAAGATGATGAAGGTAAATGGAAACTACTCAAATATATAGAGGTGTACATGAGATGTGGTGGCAGAATAGTATATATTGATATATAAAGCACCATTATACTCCTCGTCTCTCTAAAATATTTAAACCGGCTATAACTAGTGAATCGCATAACAATAAAAGTTAAGGAGTTCTCTGCTCAAACAAACTTCCAATGTAGAAGATCCTCCAAGATATCTGAAGCTTAGAATACTGGATGCACTCATAAGGGACAAAAATCAGATCTCCCACTTTCCGTAGCCTGTAAACCAGTTGTGCATCATATGTGCCATTACCAGGGATGTCTGCATGCGGATTTCACTCCTGTTTGCTGCTTGTGTAAAATGTACGCACCAGAAAATATTGCCGAATTTCACCATCTTCCGGCGTCTGACCGCAAACTCATCCACTTATTTCTGACCTTTACAGAAGAAGAGGGGGCAGCTGATCGGGGGGAGAAAAGGAAACGGGATCCAGAAGACGAAGGGGAAGAGGATGAAGATTAAATGAGTTGTGTGTGAAATGCTAGGACCAGTCCCTTTTCTGAGCCCTGGGGTTGATGCTAGGATAAAGCAGATCTGTCTGTCTCTACATGTACAATAGATGTCCCTACAGAATTTAACATGTAACTTTTTATAGCAAAGGTGTGGTTTTACATTATTTGTGCCCTTTTTATCATTCCAAATACTAAAGATCCTATTAGTAAACTTTATAGAAACTTTCTTCTGCCCTTTTTGTAATGCCTTTTGCGTTCACAGGGCTTTCCCACAATGCATTTCAGGCGTTTTTGGGAATTGAGATCTTTTCTGTGCGTTCAGATGCGAGAAGTGCCACCTAGGTGGGAAGCTGTCTTTTTACTATCGAGTCCTTAAGCATAACAGCTGGCCATCTGACAGCGGGATGCGGCGTGACCCACCGTGAAAATGATGGGAGGGAGGGGGGCTCCAATCTTTCGGTATGACTGTGAGCGTTGGTTTACAGTCACAAAACAGGACTGCCACCTCATCCCCAGATTACATGCTGAAAGCAGTTTTGTCACGTTCCATGGTTGTGCTTAGAAAAGTTTTTACGTGCTGCCTTAAAATATGGCAAGGGAGTATGGCTATAGGCAGCCTAAAGGCTCATAATGGGGTAACCGGAGTTGCAATCAAACATCTCGGGCACTCGTCATGTGCTCTGCACAGGGTAATATTGGCTACTATCCTTCTCCGGGCTCCGCTACTAATAACAATCCAGAAATGAATTCATACTCGTGTAGCAGCAGCCGCCGCACTATACGAAGTTAAGCACATAGTAAAAAATAAGCTTTGTCCAGTTCTTTTAAGTACCAGGCTAGGTTTGAATGTCTGTTTTGACTTTAGGGCCACCTTTACTCGTGTCCTGGAGGAACAGGTGCTGATTTGAGGAGTGGCCCAGTCGCGTAATGCCATAGGTTCAAAGCTCATCTTGGGACCCCCATTTTCAGGGTGCCGGAAACGTCAGTGCAGAAAACTTTCAAATCATTTTAAACTAGGACAAAGTTCACATAATCATCGTGGCCATTCAAAGTTGTGTATCGTTCCCATGGTTATCAGTAGGGCAGTTAAAATAATAAATCCTCCATAATGGGATGTAGCTATATCCATTTGACATAAAATCACTGTGCTTTTGTATAATGAAAGGCCCAGGCAGCATGTACCCTTTAGGTTGTGTTAGCTCGCCGACGCATGCCACAGTAAAACGCGATTTGAGGCCACGTGTGAAATATATATACCAAAAACTCTTCTAACTTATGTTGTATCATATTGGCCATTTGAATGCGTCTCGGAAGCAAAACTTTCTTTAGAATCCGATCACTGGCCTTTCAGAGAACTGTTAATGTTTTTTTCTTTATTTTTTTGTTTGGTGGAAATATATAAGGGTGGGTTTTTATAATTGCAGAGGGGATTTGTCCTATTTTAAATACTCTTTTATGGCAGTATGTATATAGTGTGTTCAGTTACTTTTGGATTCTATAAATGTGCAACTTTGTTTTTGAATAAAGCCATAACAGTGTTATCTAGTCAACGTGACAATTATTCTGATACATGGGGATGCGTGCCATTCGGCAACAGTTTTTATGCAGTACTTCGGGGCTTTACATTTACATTGCCTCTCGAGTCTGATTTTATTGGGGTTTATGTGTTTTAAAGTGTGCCTCTCAAGCAAGGCCAACCATTCTAGACACTTGTATGTCATTGTGTGGTCTAAAAAATGGACGACCAGTGTTGGTCCCATTTATTGTCGTTACAATTAGAAATGTTATACGTTGCCTCCTGGTCTCAATGCGCTCTCTGTAATGAGGTCTTCATGCCTCAAAATCCCACTGGCATGGCTTCTCCTTGCCACCGTCCTGCTGCGGTCAGATGAGTGGCACAACATACTGCTTGAAGACCAGCGCTGGTTAGTGATATATACTCAAACCAACCACTCACTCGTACCAGTGTTCAAGAAAGAAGTCAAACCCATGGTTAAAAAGCCTTTTCTGAAGAAGTTTGGTGGCATAAGGAAATACAACATGAGTTTTATCCAAAAACCAAAAGATGGACCTAGCATGGCCCTGTTAGGCATAGTAAGAGGCTGTCTCCTTGGGCCAGTTCTGTAACATACTCACAAAATGCTCTAATAGAGAATCTGGTTCCTCAAGTAGTAATAACAATGCTGCTGAGGAGGAGCTCTTGAAAATTAAGATACCGGCACTTTCGCCAAAAGAGCAAGTGGCTTGGGTAAGAAACAATACAATAATTAAAGCTCCAAGTGCGACAGAGCCAGGCCAGCAATCCAATGGATTGTTTCAAATGTATCATCTGCCATCAGAAAGGGAGAAGAACCTCGTGGATGACAATGCAGAGAGATAGAGACCCATCTGAACCGGCCCAGGAGCTGCAAAGGGAAAGATTCGCTAATAAAATTACATCAGCCCAGAAAAAGGCGAAATCCATTTCCAAAACCAACTCTCAAGGTGGACTTCACATGAAAAAGTTAGATGATTGAGTCGTAAAAGGACTTTCTAAACAATATTCTGAATACAAAGTAAGATGCCACGGGGAGAAAAAGCACCACTTTGTCTACATGCAACATCATTCCGAAAGAACTTAACATAACAATACTTTTATTTCAATGTTCCTCAGGATACCGGAGGATCTGATTAAATTCAATGCCGCCTTCTTGTGTCCCAAAAAACCCTCAGCGCTGGGTGTCCCATTCATGCTTTCTAATTTCAATGCTCACAATACACTCTCTACCCTATACATACCCGAGGGTTAGTTATTTTTATGGGGGTTTTTGTTTTTTTTTTAGTTTGTTTCAGGAATGCTTGATTGTCATGTGACAAGAAAGCAGCCACTGATGGGTCATTGCAATAGAAACAAACAAAAACTTGTATTTATTCACATTTATATAAGTTTTAACCAATATGCTGATTCTTTCAGGATTTGTAAACCTGCTAACATCATTAAGCCACGAAATATTATATATATATATAGAGATATAGTCATCTGATTTACAAATAGCTTTATTTGAACAGCGTACGTGGAGTAGAACCAGGTTTTTAAAAAATAAAAGTAATACTAAAAAATATTACACTATCCTGTAGAGGGCGCTAGCCAACCAGAAATGGGAAATAAATTTCTGTTTGTGGTAAGGTTTGGGATAAAATAAATGATTGTCGCAATCCAAATATGGAGAAGATGAAGAATCATGTTGATGATCTGAAGAATGGACCTCTGAGTTCTTGAAAGCTTTTGGTTTTTACTCTGAATATTGGCCATGAAAAGCTATCATAAATGTTGTACGACTCAACAGGTAGGTTTTTAAAATTGCATCGTGTAACCTCAGGAGTATCCCACGTGTATTGTTTCATCCTTAGGATCACTGCCAAAAAATTCTAGGATTCCCTCTTTTAATTCCTTATAAAAAAAAAATAAAAAAATACATGACCAGAAAGCACTTATTTAATATCATTATTTGCGATGACAATTTCAATGCAAAAAGACCTTGGTGCACCAGTGGAAGAGCTGAATTAATGTTCTGCTGGGCCTTATAATTGGTACTTTTTCTTAGTCCCTATTTTAACTTACAAGTCACTTACATGCTTGGTCTCACCTGATACATTTCTCAAAGCCCTCCTGTTTTGGGGACGAATGTCTGTGGTTCTAGGACGTGGTTTTAGAGTCTTTGGGAATTTAACCTAAACATAATGTTTTTGAGACATTGCCATATGGTAAAGTGTAAGGGATGAGGGTAACTACTGCATCATTTCCAGAGAGTATTTCGTTGTGCAAGAAAGGAAATTTAGAAGCATTAGCTTGTGTGGCAGGATGGCCCGATCAAAACAAGAAACTCCAGACACCAGCGGAATAAAAGCACAATGTAGTTTATTGCAGCTTGCTGTAAGGTCCACAGTGTTGCACTTCACAGGGTTATATAAATAAACCAAAACAAAAACAAATCCTACTCCATCTTGGAGACTAACTATACAAGGATCTTTACCTCACTAACTAACCGGCCAGCTAACCCAGTCCCAGTCATAAAAGTAATAGTAACCGCACAACACAGTATCTCTGGACCGGACCTTTATAAAGTCTGAGGGCCTCTGGCTTCACTGCCTCTCTCTCTGTTCTCAGACCACTAATGCCTGTAACGACCGCCCTATCAACACCTGAGTGCAGGTAAATTAGCTCCACCTGCCGACCTCCCAGTAATTAACCCCCTCATGCTGGGAATAATGAGCGTTCTAACCTGCTACTGATGTACACAGACTCAGTTACCTTGCCACACTTGTTAGAACCTTTTAAATCCCTGAGACCTGTAGAAGGTCTCACTGCCCTGTGTGCTAAATCACCAAACCGTTGAAGTCCGCATGGAGCAGATGAATTAACATTCTATAATACGATTCACCCACTCCTATTGCATTATGTAACATGGCGGCCACTGGGGACTCTATTTTACAACTACGGTTAATTTTGCTCACGTTCTCATTGACCCAGACACAAATTGCAGCTCTAATCAGAACCAAGACATAGCATATAAGTTATTTCACCAATAATAACAGAAGATCTCATCACCATTTCCATTATGAAAACACAATTTGGTCCACGGCAGGAGAAGGGTTGGAATCAGCAGACTTCTCCATTGATAAGCGTCTAGTAGAGAGAATCACCTAGAACTGAAGCCCATCTAGTCTTCCCGTTTTTCCGCCTGTAAAAACTCAAACCTTAATCATCTCTTAGTCTCGTCATAGTTTCAGGGACCATACTCCTATCTTATGCATGTTTACACTCCATAAGCTACAGTTAGAGAAAAGGGGGGCCATACGTTGGATGAGAAGATCCCGCACTTTTACACCAAGAGAAACGGACACGTCATTCCTGGGAAGATTGCTGCCAGACCATGGTTTGCTTTGGCCAAGGTCAACTTGATACTTGGGTCTCCTGATTTGTTCTTATTTACTAGTACATCATAGTTTTAAATCCCTGGTGGAATCCAGGTGACCCAAATAATCACAAAGTTTCCATGGTTCCGACAGTAGAACCATTGATAACTAATATTAAAGAGGTAACACGTGGGGTTGAGGGGGGTAACAAAATGGAATATTGGAGTAAACTCATTTGTAACATTACAATACAAAGGTGTTACTGAAAATCCGCTTATGGTCTTGCGCACCGAAACATTATTCTATTTGACGAAGATTCCTCGGGGTGAAAACATGGGGTAGAAACAGAGGTTACTGGGCCCCAAGATTCATAGTAAGTCAGGGCCCCCATTTTCATGTCTATACATTGTGGCAAGGTAACTGAGTCTGTGTACATCAGTAGCAGGTTAGAACGCTCATTATTCCCAGCATGAGGGGGTTAATTACTGGGAGGTCGGCAGGTGGAGCTAATTTACCTGCACTCAGGTGTTTAAAGGCGGTCGTTACAGGCATTAGTGGTCTGAGAACAGAGAGAGAGGCAGTGAAGCCAGAGGCCCTCAGACTTTATAAAGGTCCGGTCCAGAGATACGGTGTTGTGCGGTTACTATTACTATTATGACTGGGACTGGGTTAGCTGGCCGGTTAGTTAGTGAGGTAAAGAACCTTGTATAGTTAGTCTCCAAGATGGAGTAGGATTTGTTTTTGTTTTTGTTTATTTATATATCCCTGTGAAGTGCAACACTGTGGACCTTACAGCAAGCTGCAAATAAACTACATTGTGCTTTTATTCCGCTGGTGTCTGGAGTTTCTTGTTTTGATCGGGCCATCCTGCCACAACATACAGTAATTCACAAATCCTAGTAATTATTTGCTGATCCGATAAAGATACATATTTTTGGATGTTTGTAGAATGTTACACCCAGTTCTACTTAACCCAACCTTGCAGCATACATTTCCAAGCAATAACGGGCATTTTTATTGATGATATACATGTATTTATTACTTTTTATCATAATCAAGTTTTAACGTGGAAACTCGCAGCAACGCCGCACACTTGTGCTGTACACAAAAACAGGTCCCGTTTCTTTTTGTTGACACCAGTTGCAAAGCCTGAAATTGATAACATCGGACACGTCGCAGACAAAGACCCTCTTGTCCTCTCCATGTCGCATTCTGTCCCGGGCCGTTATGTTCCTTAAAAAGTAGTGCGCAAGGGGGACAGAGAGGGACAGCTGTGGCCGCTGAAGGCTGTAAAAGGGTTGAGAGACAACTGGCTGACTTAAGGTTTCGAGGGTCTCGCCAGCTGAGAGAGTAGAGGGGGGGTCAGCAGCCGTAAAAAGTGGTTTCTTCGTAGAACAAGGCGTTCTGTGTACCGTTCCTGAAAAGCCCTTTATTCCCTGCCTGTGGCATTCCCAATTACACGCAGTGGTATGCGCAGCGCTAACACTGTCCTCCAAAGGAAATCATTATAAAGAAACCCCTGAATGAAGTTTTATTTTTGGCCTGGCCGAAAATGGCATTTTTTGATGAATTGTGAAATATTAATGGTTCCTATGCATCCCGATTCCTGGATATTCTCTTGAAAAACAGATCTCTGTCTAAAAATTTTAATTCTACCATACCATGAGGCCTGTTATGTTTATAAGAATTATTAGAGGTGCCCCCTCCCCCGGCTAAAACTTATCAAATTATAAGGACGGAGGTGAGATACTCACACCAAATCGTCTACACAGCAGATACCCGGGTTTTAATTTCCAGTCCTGGGATGACATGAAGAAAACATATCTACAGGAAATTTCATTCCGCGCAGAACTTTTGCAAAAATACCACATTTTAAAGGAAACCCATTGGAACAAAATGTGTTATTTTTTGCAGAATGAGTAAAGAAATATTTGTTATACGGCATTCAACCATCTATAAAATCAGATATTTATCTAGTTTCAAGGAAAGGGTGCTCCTGGAAGATTATATCTCAGCATCTGACACCTAAATACTTGCACAGAGGTGGCAGCTAAGCCAGAGTATATCATTAATTTTTGCATAGCGGAACAAGTAACATACAAAAGAGTATGAGATTCTCACCAACAACCCAGGCAGCTGTTTCATATCCTATCCCACGGTGCATTTCCGGTTGGGAGTACCCCCAAGTCTTGGCTCTCTTGTGCCATTATATAGAATAATTCTCGATCTACTTATCAGCCTGATCCTGCCCAGAGGAATAATCCAGAACTGAAACATGAAACAATTTTCCTCTACGCCTGACATTTTCTTCCCTCGTTGGCCTTATTGATGTGGGGGGTATGGGTGGCATCCTTCTAGGCCTAAGAGATCAAAGAGGTCTATGTCTGGACTCAACTTTACACATGAAATACCATACAAAAAGAATACGAGATGCTCACCAACAACAGACAGTCACTTCATACCATGTCCTACGGTATATCCCCACTTAGGAGCATCTGGCAAATTTTATGCAATTACAGAGAAAAAACTATCTAACCACCAGCCTAACGCTGACCAGAAATGCAATCCAGAAAAAGAACATAAAGCAGATTTATTCACAAAAGATCATCCCACACTAAAAATACACATTTTCTTTTTATTACCGTATTTGTTCAATTATAAGTCAAGGTTTTTTTCCCAGAGCAAATGTTCTGAAAAACACCCCTCTTCTTATAATCGGGGTCATCTTATAATCAGACCTCAAATAGATCTGACTATAAAATTAAGAGCCAGATCCCCCACAGCAAAGCAGGGGACCTGGATCCTCCTGTGTTATGCCACCACCAAAACTTCTGAGTCCCCAGTGCTTAGTCCGGTCAGCGTGTAGAGCTCTACCCAATTCACATAAGCAACTTTCACCTTCTCAATTAATTACAGTTGGTATCCCTCCAAGAACATAAGAGAAAAGACATCCACATCTGGCTTCACCTTTACACCTAAGGTGAACCACAAGAGCGCTGAAAAGGTGAAATACCAAACAAAAGGAGTATGAGATGTCCACAAAAAACAGATAGCAGCTTGATAGTATGTCCTACGATGTGAATCTCCAATTTTAGCTCTATAATTGTATTACAGAGGAAAAAAATCTACATAGTCTGATCCTGCCCACAAGGGCGGTCCATAATGCCAATGTGAGGCACATTTCCTATGTACGCGAGAACCAACAGCCCTAGACATATGTTTTGGCCTTCATCGGCTTTGTCAGTGGGGTACAGTTGGTATCTCCCTAGGCACAAGCTAAAATTTGAGATGTTCCCAAGACGGGACACACAGTAGGACAGTCTGTGAAGCCACTTTCTGTTTTTGGTGAGCATCCAATTCTCTTTTTGTTTGGTGTTTCACCCTTTGAGAATCTGTTAGGATTCTCCCCAAGTGTAAAGAAGAGTCCAGTTTGGTATTTCACCCTTTTGAGGTCTTGCGGGTCACCTTAACTGTGAAGGTAAGCCCACACATGGATCTTCTTAATCAGATAATGACCAGCCAATAGTCATTCAATGACAGCATGTGATGCCCATTTAAAACCAGAAGCTTTGCAGATTATGTTATGGTGAAATCAAATGTTGGTGCATCTCAATTTGTAGCTCTCTTGCCACCTGTGTAACATAGTAACATAGTTCATAAGGTTGAAAAAAGACCAAAGTCCATCAAGTTCAACCTATATACATATTGTGTCCCTACCGTGTTGATCCAGAGGAAGGCAAAAAACCCTTATGAAGCAGATGCCAATTGCCCCATACCAGGGGGAAAATTCCTTCCCGACTCCAAATATGGCATCAGAATAAATCCCTGGATCAACGTTCTGTCCCTATTAATCTACTATCCATAACTTGTAATATTATTGCTTTCAAGAAACACGCCCAGGCTCCTTTTAAACTCTTTTATTGAGTTCACCATTACCACTTCCTCTGGCAGAGAGTTCCATAGTCTCACCGCTCTTACTGTAAAGAACCCCCGTCTGTGCTGGTGTAGAAACCTTCTTTCCTCCAGCCGTAGAGGATGTCCCCTTGTTATAGATACAGTCCTGGGTATAAATAGGTCCTGGGAGTGATCTCTGTACTGCCCCCTTATATATTTATACATAGTTATTAAGTCCCCCCTAAGCCGTCTTTTTTCCAAACTAAATAACCCTAATTCTGATAATCTTTCTGGGTACTGCAGTCCTTCCATTCCCCTTATTACTCTGGTTGCCCGTCTTTGAACCCTCTCCAGCTCCACTATATCTTTCTTGTACACTGGTGCCCAGTACTGTACACAGTATTCCATGTGTGGTCTGACTAGTGACTTGTACAATGGTAGAATTATTTCCTTGTCATGGGCATCCATGCCCCTTTGATGCACCCCATGATTTTATTTGCCTTAGCAGCAGCTGCCCGACACTGGTCGCTACAGGTAAATTTACTGTTAACCAAGACTCCTAAGTCCTTTTCCATGTCAGTCGCCCCCAGTGTTTTCCCATTTAATACATATTCCCAGCCTGGATTTTTCTTCCCCATGTGCATAACCTTACAATTATCTTTGTTGAACCTCATCTGCCACATCCCA
>VKOC01023365.1:0-19348 GCA_009364415.1 Spea multiplicata
GTCAATTTATGTTACATAATACTTGTTATGTCCTGTCTACCCGCGCTACGGAATTTGATGGCGCTATAAAACAATAAATAATAATAATAATAATAAGTAAACATTCATGCTAAACAATTCTAAACATTTTTTTTTAACAATTTTGAACCGCTACGAGCAGATAGGAAGAAGTGGTCGCAGGGGTCTCAATGGGCCCCCTGAAGGCACGGGCACCAGCTCAGCCGATGTGACCCCTGTAGTTAGGCCAGTGTGTGTTTTTCTATTACAGGTCTTTTTATTTAATTATCATTATTTATTGGGGGAAATATAGTTCAAAATAAAAGCTGACATCCACACATCACACACATTAAATAGTTACTTAAGTAGGGAATACAATCTTAACATTTTAATAAAGTGTCATGCATAGTTACGACCTGTGAAAACATATTATTTGTATTAAAGACATTGATGTGCTTGATTTACATATCTAGATTCCAATCCCATAGCACTCCCTAAATGGACAACAGAGGATGTCTGACATCCAGACTCTGCTTCACTGACATTAGTAAATAAAAGCAAGAAAAATGTAGGATATTATGAATTTTTTGTAAATAATAGAAAACCCACATTCCCTTACGTTGATGACTGTCTTTTTTTTCTTGTCTATAACAGAATTAGCCAGTGCTCAAGAAAATAATCTAATCTTAGGGTTAAATCCATATATACCTGTAATTATATCTGTACAGTTCAGTTCCTATCTAAAAAATCTTCCTTTCATTGGATCACATCCAAAGATTTGGCTACTTCCACTATTCTAAAACATTATTTAGTAAACTTCACTTATCTGTCATTCTGTTGCCATAAAACAAAGGGCCCTATAAAATATCTATTCTCTTGGCTCACATCAGACACAATACTCTGTAGGGGTCCTCCTATACATTTAAAACCTCAATATACCCAAGCAAATTAATATACCCTAATTTATGGATATTTAGCGATATTCCTGGTATTCTGCTTGATATGCTTCTTTGATATTCTGTCTGGAGTAGACTACAGCAGGTGTGCACATTTTTTTCAACCTGACTTTGTATTTACAATTTCCTTACAATTTGCATGGGTAATATGGGAGGCTGATGATCACATATCTTATATTTACCAGGAACATTTACAAAGATGATATATTATATTACAGCAGTTTTAGAAGAAGATGGCAGGTGCAGAGCTGTAGTAGATTCTATATATATATACATATTAAAGTAAAGAGTATTCTAATATGCATTCTTCATTAGTAGAAGTGTCATGCCTGTTGGAGTCGATTTTTCATTGGCTCCAGTGCATTTTACTACATGTGAATAGGTGCTTGCTGCATTCTTTAGTAATGAAATTCTTCCATCTCAATCAACGTCCCCTGGCTGCCTCTACAAAAATCATGAAGAATCACTCATTCTGAACCAGAGGCTAATCCCTATTACTGTATCTAAAGAACATACCTTCTTCTACAGGCCACTTTCCAACTAACAAATGCAACAAAGAGGCTCCAAGGAAGAAAAAAGAGGAATCTGACACCAACACTTCAATCAATATTCCACTCACCCGTAACTGAAACCAGTTGAGTTTGTCCATGAACTTTCACTTATTTTAAGTTAAATTGGCTAGCATTGGCTAGGGTCAGTGAAGAAGAATGTGGAAATGGGGGTGAAGAGGTTTGTAGCAGAAATCTAGGTTATTTGCGCAGAGAGCTAAGGAGACCCCCCACACACAGACACACACACTTTAAAACTGCATAACTGCTATCATTATATACTAAGGCAGACATTAACGGTGGTACAGCATAAATCCTATCACTATATACTGAACCAGACATCACAGTGTAACAGCATAACTACTATGACTATACACTGAGCCAGACATTTACGGTGGTACAGCTATCATTGTATACCGAGACTAGTGTGACCACATCAGCCATGTTTTCCAGGACACGTATACTTTTTACATATTGCTGACCAGACCAGATAAAGTGCTGCCCTGCAGTATGGATTATGTAAAATGGACTAATTGGTTCCCTTCCATGAGTCTATACATCCCTTTACCTGTGCTGGTCATCAATATGAAAAACTTATACATGTCCTGCAAAACATGGCCTATGTGGTCACCCTGAGACAGACATTGAGGGTGGTATATAGTGATAGGAGTTATACTGTACCACCATCAACTAGATTGTAAGCTTGCAAGAGCAGAGCCCTTCTTTTTTGTTGGTTTGTTATGTGATTTTTAAATTTTCTGATGGAATCTGCTGGCTATATATACATTCATATAATGTAATGTCTGGCTCAGTATAAAGTGATGGAGGATAGAGGATAACTCCCATCACTACATACTGAGCCAGGCACTGACAGTAATACATCATAAATCCCACCACTATACACTAAACAAGACATTGATAATAGTACTAGTTAATAGTTAAAAGTAACTTCCATCACTCTTACTAATGCTTTCTCACTCACTCACTCACTCACTCACTCTCTAGAGGGAGATGTTTCATCTCCCCAATCGAGCCTGCTCCTCTAGATGGGTGCAGACCCAATGCCAGCCTGGTGGCACCCCCCTGATGAGTAGCACCTGGGTCCCCCTAGGCACGCTACTTGTATAAAACAAGGTATTGATTGATGGGAGGAGGTTATCATCTTTTTTTCTTTACAAAGCAATGATAAAGGTGGTTTTTTTACTTTCTTTTGGATCAAAAGCTAGAAGGATTGGTACAAGCACCTAGAGTATTTGGCACCTGGGGCCGATCCTGTATGTGGCACCCCCCCCACACACACACTTTAAACCTGCATAGCTTCTATCGTTAGGCAAACATTGACAGAGGCACAGCATAACTGTTATCATTGTATACTGAGGCAGAAATTGACGGGGGTACAGCATAACTGCTATCATTATATACTGAGGCAAACATTGACGGTGCTACAGCATAACTGTTATCACTATATACTGAGGCAAGCTTTGATGGGGTTGATGGGGTACAGCATAACACCTATCACTATATACTGAGGAACATATTGACCATGGTACATCATAACATCTATCACTATTTACTGAGGCAAACATTGAGGGTGGTACAGCATAATACCTATCACTATTTACTGAGGTACGCACTGACGGTGGTACAACATAACACCTATCACTTTATACTGAGGCAAACATTGGTGAGGGTATAGCATAACACCTATCACTATATACAGAGGCACACATTGACAGCGGTACAGCATAATCCCTATCACTATACATTGAGCCAGACATTGACAATAATGCAGCATAACCGCTATCAGTATATACTAAGCCAAACATTGATGTCGTGTAGGCCTACCACTTAAGTGTCTGGCTAAGTATAGGGATGCACTGAAATGAAAATTCTGGGCCGAAACTGAAAATTCAGCACTCACTTGGCCAAAACAGAAATGACACCCCCCACACACACCTTTAAAAATAAACAAAACAAAAAACACTTTTATTAAAAGTAATAACACACCAGAATTGAATTTTTAATATATATATATATATTTATATATAATATATAATATATTACATTAGTATCTGTCTCTGAAAGGGGTGCAGGTGTGGTGGCACCCCCTGATAAGCGGCACCCGGGACATACCGCCCCCCCGGCAAGCTGGTCCAAAAAAAACAATATAGAATTTGTGTGGGTAACCTAAATGTTAAAAGTATATTTGGCTGAAGGTAACTTTGGAAGGCTGTGCCACACCATCAGTGACCTCCCCTTTTACCAGTCCGTTGAGAAGTGAGGCTACATCCAGTAGGATGATTCACTGCCTATTATGCTGCAGAGGGGTTGCTGCCCCCTGGACCTGTTGCCCTGGTCCTCGGCTAGAATATACCACTGACTTACCAGTCCCAGTCTACTAGGAGGGAATGTTTTTTTTTTTTTTTTTGCATTGGTCTAACGTAACATGAATACCCCTTGGGCTCTTAGTAAATCACAAGAATTACTCTCGTGAAGGGCATCCCTTCATATCATACATATGCATATTTAGTTTTAAATTTACCTTTTATTATTGTTTAGAATTGTTTTTCATTATTTTAAAGAAAATTACAAAATTTACTGATAATGCAGACCTGAGTGTGTGATCAGCTCCAGCGGGAACTTTAAAGACCCAAAGTGGGTAGATTAAAAAATACATGGTTTCCCTTACACATAGGGATTCCTCCTATGTTGCTAGGTCTGACATTGCAGAAAAGGAACACACGAGACAAAGTCTGTGCATTTCTATTTTAGTTTAACAGTAGTTATTTACAGATACAAAAAGTATACAGATTTTGTAAAATGCCAGGGAATTTTACCTTATAAAAGTCCAACTCTTCAGGCTGCAATATAGGAGGTGTGGGCTATGTTATTTCAGAACATAGTATGTTAATTAAGCTGTTGATTGGAAAAAAAACTGTTCTGGTTAGAAGCAGCTACTAAAGCACTGCCCTCAACTTGCTCTAAAGATTCTGTGATCCACTAACCCTTGGCATAACTTGAAAGCACCCAAGCACAACAACCTGTTTCGGAGTTTCACTGGTCTTGGAGAAATGCGTTTAACATAACCCTTTGTTTTGAGGCTTACTAAATATAAAAATATATTCACACTTATTTAAAGAATAGTATAAACAGGCATTTTTCTTGGGGTGTTTTTGGGATGTTGTTGGATGTATTTGTGTGGGCAAATATCTTCTGTTGTTTGCACCTATGTAGTGTGTGGGGAAAACCCAGTATGTTTTGTGTAGGGTACACACAGTTCTTCATAGCGCCTGTGTTATGGAACATGATAACAAACCATTAGTCACATATTCAGGATCACATTATTTATATATAGCTCATTATTGCAGACACTGTGTGTTAGGGTGACCACATTTTTTGTTCTGCCATTCAGGGACACTCTTTGGAGCAGATGAGATTGCACACACAGTGTATGTGTGTGTGTATTTATATATATATATATATATATATAATTATAATATATATACACTGATTCACATATGCACACAGTCACATACACATAAAGTACATTTTATATTATTTATATATCACATACACCCTGATTCACATATACCGTACTATTATATATTAATTATTAAGCAGTCTTGGAAACCATGTTGATTTGAAATTTAATAATATACATACAAGCATTACAGACATGATTAGATATAGAATTTTAACCCCTCTAATACCAGACATGAGTAGATTCAGATAATAAACTCCTCTATTACCAGACGTAATACACACAGTCAAACAAACAGACAGACACAGTGACAAACAGACAAAACACAGTGACAAACACAGTCACACAGACACTGTGACAAACACAGTCACACACACAGAGTCAAACACACATACCTGGTGCTGGCTGCAACTTACTTTGAGTCTGAGTTGGTGTGAAGGAGGGACTCAGCCTCTCAGGAGAAGCTTCTGAACCTCCTTCACTCACACTCCTCATTAAGGCTGCCCGGGCATTTACGGGGCTGTCCTGGGCAATCCAGGACATACGGTCACCCTACTGTGTGTGTGCACTACACACCCCTCTCCTTCTTCTCCCCTTTTCTCCCCCAATACAGCATTCCCTTTATCATTAGGGTGCAGCCCATCACTACTGTAGAATCGGTAACTGACAGCAAAGTCCTCCTTGTTCTCTCAAAATCCACTAGTTCCAGTAATACTTCATAAAATATTAGTTTGGATGTCTTTGCCCTAAGCTACCTAGTGCCCTAAAATCCTTAGTTATGTCATTAGTACCAATATGTAGTACAACTTCTGGATCATCACCAGCCCCTCCCAACAATCTGTTTATCCAGGCAACAACATGCTGAACCTGAGCACCCAGGAAAAAGCAAACTGTATTGCATGTAGGGTCTTGTTGGCATATTACCCTGTCTACCTTCCTTCCGTGAATTCTTAACCACCACTTGTCCAGCCTTCCTAGCCTTTTGGTCCTCTTCATAGGCTACTGACATGGCTGCTAGAGGAATCAGCCTGCTCCAGCAAAGCCTGATCTAAAAACTTATCTGCAGCATCCTAACACTCACTGGCAGACATATTAGCCCCAATTACGCTATTTTCAGTCTATTAACTCTACTTGAAACTTACCTTCCACCTCAGTTTTCACTTACAAGTTTGGATTTACAATAATTGTCAAGGCTTAATATTTACCCTGCAGTTATGTTAAAATAGCCAAGAAGAAAAACTCCCACAAGCCGGATTGGCCTCAAGGCCGATCTCTAGTTAGACCTAGTAGAGGACTGTGAGCCACTGGCCTAACTCCAGTGGTTGTAGACTACAAGGGCTCGCGACTGTAGGGTGCCCTGGGGCAACCCCTGAGACCCCTTGTCTTCTCAATTTTCACACCAGAGCCCTGTGGTTTCTAGTTGCTCCCCTGCTGCGAGCCAATGCTGTTGGCATCATAACGTTTGTCCACTTTAATGGTTGCCTTTGGATACTTAAAATCACAGCTAAAAACTGAATGACCAATAAAGTATTCTCATGTTTGAAGTGGTGATGTTATATTCCATTACTTAACAGCTATTGTTTTTTTCAGGATAAAAGTTTGAGCCTGCTTTGAGTAGGGCTACTACTGTTCTGCATCTAACAATTTCAACATCAATGTGTCTTGCTTCTCAAATTTAAACAAAACACTGAATGTGCACTACATGATTGAACACTTTTTAACATAGGGGAAGATTGCAATATCCTAGTGACATTTTATAAATCAATGTCTTTTTATTGAGTATTAAAATCCGCTGATCTCTTCATTTAAATTTATGATTTATTCTCATATGTTAAACATCAACCATTAAACGGTATATAGACTCCAGCACCATTCCTGTTAATATGACATTCCTGCACATTTGGTAAACATGCATTTTCGATGCAGTCTTTCCGAGAAACCCTTACGTCCTAGCTACATTGTAATATCAGTTAAAGGTCATATCTGTTCCTAAAGCTCTAATGTTGAAGTCCCTGTGTGTTCCTTCCTGAGCCCTGGTGTTTAGTAGCTGGTTTACACTGTAGCTTGTCTAGGAGGCTGGTGTAGGTCATGATCGGGTTCAGACCTTGAGCCAACACACACATGCTCTACTGACTGTTGAGAAATTAAATGAGCAGCATCATTTCTTTCATTGAAGCAACGATTGCCTAGCTTTAAGTAAACCCCTGCAGGTCAATTGAGTTTTAGGTCTTAGGCAGTCCCCCAAGGCTTCTTGGTGTACAGATGGGACTTATGATGCTGGCACAAACATTTGTTGCCAATGGTTTCTGTAGTGCTAATTGTTGTTACCGCAACATCATAGCAGTGATTTCTCACATGTGCATTGACATGTTGTTAGACACCTTTTTTGTCCCAATATAATGCACTATTTCCCATTAAAAAAATACATCACTTTACAAATCATGTGAACATTTGTTTTGCTGCTGTAGCTATATAGCATACGATAGCTGAATTGAGAGTGCTGCTCAGATTTCCAAGGAATACGGCAGATATTATATACAGCAATACAAAGTTACATTTACAATGTATAAATAATGGGTACAATTTTATTCCCATTCTGATGTTGCAAAAATCTCTCTCTCGCTGTCTGAAATTCATTAGTAATTTGTGATAGTAATTTGTGATAGCACCACAAAAAAATCTGATTTGTAATTTTTTTTATCTATCTGGATTAGTTTTCGCTAACAGTATGAATAGTTCTGGGCTATCTTACCTGACTGGAGTATGGTGTGGTAGTCCTCTGTAAAGAACTATCATCAAATCCTTAGGAACTGCAGGATAAAGAATACGGAGGGCTGATATATGATATTAACACTAACAAAGCTCCACCCAACGTGCCTCTCCACAGGTTTCCCTAGACAATCCTCTACCTGCACCTGTCCCTTTTATATAGCACACTGTGCACGCAATGAGTATTTCCCTACAATGGCAGACTTACATTGTTATTCAAAGCATTCCTTTGAAACAAGACCCTTTTTATTATGTTTGAAAGGATTTTTTGATAATTTCAAAACACATAATTAATGAGGGAATTTGATATAGTCTTAGAGTTTTCTTTTTTTTCTGCATTCTTTTGTTTACCTAAGGAACGGTTTGAAAGACGCATAAAAACACATGAATGGGAAGAGGTAATCTGAACGATAAACCATAGAAACAATAAGGGAGTGAAACAGAGAACATGGGAATAGATGTTTAACCATTTATGTTAACCACATTCTAGAATTTATTAATTCATTGTGCATTATGTGCCAGAAAATATCTCCCTATAACCTGTGCACACCGTATTTCTATCAAGAATGTTCATGTAACGTTCGTGGTTCCCTAATTCTATATTTCTAAATTAAAGCAGATGCTGTAAAATGCTGAGTATGGTACTCATGGTTTTGACACAAGCCTGCAGGAAAAAATTGGTAGTGTAGGTAAATGCTTTATATACTGTAGTTGGTAAATATTCTGACACGCTATAGTGTTGTAAAATAGGTTCTTAACAACAAATCTGAGGTTAAGTTAGAACCATCCAAGGTCAAAGAAGTAGATCAGACAATACAAAAATAGTATCAACGTTGAAGCAAAATGGGAGGAATGCAGGGCAACAAGTTGAACACATGTTTAGGCTGCTGGGAAGGGTTCTATACCTGAGTTAGGTAAAAATTACCATGGTGTATACGTCCAGTAACCCAGCATTGAAGCAGAAGGGACACCAGTTATAGCACTTAATGGTTTGGCACCTCCATGGGTGGCTCCCACCATCCTCCTAGTGCACATGCATGATGCACAAGGTATAAGGGGCAGGGAATTCACATGACAAGCTTTGGATGTTCCACTGAGCATACAATACAATTAATTATATTATTATATAACTAATTATATAAAATGAGTCGTAGAATTGCTTATAAGGAAACAAATATTAGAAACTGCAACCAGTAATTGTAAATCGCTCAAAAGTGTCATTGTTCATATTCACCTTGACTCGTGGGATTTACTTTCCTAGAGGAATCGAAAGTTTCTCCTTAATGGTAAGTGACTTAAATGGGCTGTAATGTTAAGTTTTTAAAAATGGGGCTCATTCATGTTTTCCTGTAGCTACCGCCAATTTCCTGGCAGTATCTTCAGATGTATGACTGCAAGTGTACACTTTGATGCATTCTGACCTAGCCGATTAAACCTGCCAGTTCCTGTCCAGTATGCTCCCTGGGGACATTTCACATAGAAACTCACTGTTGGAAACGATGAGGCTGCAGTTGATGTTAGGTTTGAAAAAATGACTGTTCATTCACTAACAAGGAACTTCTTAGGTAACTTACAAGAAATAGTGGTGCCCTCATGGCTACTAGTTCGATACTGGCACCTAGAAACAATTACTACATCTATGGTTAGTCCGAAACAACCTGAGACTGCAGGTTTTCTGCCTCTAACAGGCCACTTATTTCAGTTAAGCTTCTGGATACAATGACTGCTAGCACTTAGCTGATAGAGAAGACGTAAGCACCAAGCGGAAACCTACACTCCAACCAGAACCATATAAAGTAACCTCTCAGCCCTCAACAGACTTCACCAGCAAATCTCTCTTTTCATCATGTTTCGACTGCCCAGGATAGAAAAATATCTAAGCTTGGTCCAGAAAGAAGGTGGAAAAATGCCTGATAGGGATCTGTCAAATGATATTCACCAGGGCCTGACTGGGAATGAAGTTTTTTATAAACGTGGATAGTCTAAAAATTCATAAAACAGTCTTCTTCATAGAGTGATCTGTTCTCTTTAACTAAAATGTTCCACATGTTAAGGTATTAAAGTCTCTTTGTTTTTTGGGGGGGGGGCCATGACCTTTTAGGCTGAGAAGTTTTAATACATATCACTTAAAGTCTGATTAAGAGAAATAAAAGATACCATATATTCTGTTTTTAAATATTTTATTAGGCTATTGAACATATATAAAATACATAATGAACTATAAGATCAAATTACAAAAATAGCAAAATAACAAAAATAAGAGGAAGACAGAGAAAGAGAGAAAAAAAATAATGGAAAGCTTTCAGGTTTATTCAAGACCAGACGGTTACCAACTGTGCCACATTGACCAAATTCTATCATAGAACTATTTTGTATTCTTGTCTTTGTTGAAAAAAAGAGAACTTCGTTCCAGGTAGAAATACCCTGTTTTTTCCAGTATCGGGCAAAGCATGTTTTACAGGCTAGTAGTAAATTTATTAGTAAATATCTCTCATGTTTAGTCATTTGGGGTAAATCTATATAAAACAGTAGCATCTGAGGCGTGATGATATATTAATATCTGTAATCTCTCTAAATATTGTCACAACTTTTTCTTTCAGTCGATCAAGAACGTGACACTCCCACCATATATGAGAATGTGTCCCTCTGGTTTTTAAACAGCGCCAGAATAGATCATTTTGGGTTCTAGATGGAACAAGATGAAACAAGATACCAAGATACAAGATACCAACGATGTACCAGTTTGTCATATTGCTCCTGAAAGTTTATGCAGTGCACCGCTCTCCTTGTATCATGCCACGCTTTGTACCAGGTTTGTAATTGTGCCTCCAACTAGAAATCTATTTCCCAGTTTTGGATAGCTTTTAATTTTTCGGGGGCTGAACAGTTGGTGAGGAGTTTTTTCACTTTAAATATTATGTTAAATAGAGGAATAGCTATAAAAAGCTTACACCATATGTCTAATGTCCTTATTGGATTTGCTAACAAAATTTTTTTATCCGTAAATATGAAAACAAGTCCTTCTGTGTTAAGTTGAACCGTGTAAGGATATCAGCAAATGGAATTATTTGTTCTTCTTCAATTAAGTCTGTGAGTATTAATCCCGGAAGCTTTCCAGTGTAAAATATTCAGATCTTGTATATAAATAGGAAGTACTTCAATTGGTGTTGGTTTGGGTAAGTATGCTAAAGGTCCCTGAGTTTTCCAAGTTCTATGCACCGATTATTTTCTTGAAGCCCATGCAAGGGCATGTGTCACTTGGCAAGCATCATATAGTTTATAAAGATCTTGATAGCCTATTCCATCCTGTGAGATGCCCCTCCTCAAAATTTTCTTAGGAATCCTTGGCTTCTTTGCACCCCAAACAAACAATGAGAATGTCAAGTCAAAATCTTTTAAAATATTCTTAACAACATTGATAAGTCTCATCCACAAGAGTTTGACCCTCCTCCATCTCAAAGAAAGATCTTTAAGATCCTTTAATAATGTCCCAAATTTAATGGAAGAAGGCTCCAGGCACGCAGGGGTTCCATCAGACAGATTTATTGTAGGAAACAGAAACACGTTTCGACCTCACAATGAGGTCTTTATCAAGTATGATAAAGACCTCATTGTGAGGTCGAAACGTTGTTGAATTACTACTACTGCCTTAATTTTAAGTGGAATGGTTTTCCATTACTTTTACCCACCATAACTTTTTGTTAAAAGCTTTTTCAACATCCAAAGCCATTAAGGCAGATATAGGGGTATTTCCTCTAAGATGTCGAGAATCCTGCAGGTGTTAATTAGCAATTTAGGTTGAAGATCCCATATATTTTTTTCAGTAAAAGAAAGAAACAGTACAATATTTCACTTCTTCCAAATTGCTCCTTTAGCACAAATCACAGCAATTCATAAAACTAGCGACTGGTTTTCTGTGGAAAACTAAAAAGGCCATATAAACCAACTGTGTGGTTTAAAAACCTAAGCCGATCCATTTTAAGTGTGTAGGTCATTTTGCAAGCAATTAACTGTCGTAACAAACCGTCTCATGTATTAGAACTGATAAAATAGTTTTCTCTAACATGACATACCTCTGTGGCAGAGTTAAAATCATGGCGCAGTTAAGAGCCTGTCCTAAAAACATGACCAGTTGTGTAACGTAAAAACGTTTATAAACATTTTTAAAACACATAGTAAACTTGATATATACAAATTGTTTCACATCAGGAATTCCCTTAACACTATTAACTTTTTGTTTGGAAGTTTTTTCTTATGTAAGTCTCTCCATTGTCAGATTCTGGAGACTTAAAGGACAACTGTAGTGGGGGAAAAAATAAAGTTTCTTTAAATTCTTTAAACTCCAATAACATCAACTCTGCTGTAAAACTTTAATGCAAGGATATAAGAAATACCCTTTTTCCAGCTCCAGTCTGCTGTGCGCATCCATATTGAGTAATCCCACCAAAGATGCACATGTGTGCTGGCCATTTTGGTTCCTGGCAATAGCATTACAATAAGTTGTTGTTGTGGTAGGCATTTTGGTTATTGGTGGCAGCCATTTTGTGCATGCATGTTAAATCTTCATACAGAGAGCCTGAGCCCAAACTCATCTGCTCAACTATGTACAAAGTAACTTTACTATAATTACCATAAAGCAGCAGCAGCTGGGAATATATCTTGCTTGTATAACACTAAAACATCCCTGCACACATTTATTAAATTTATAAAACAAGTCCTGGGTGCAACATGGGTGCAGGTGCAATTTTTTTTTCAATATTGTGCAATGGAAATCCATGTGTCTCCACTTTTAAATCATATCTGATGTTATTAGAGTTTAAAGAATTGAAATTAAAAAAAATTCCCACTACAGTTGTCCTTTAAAACAGATTCTCACGGTAGGCGTACCAGAGGTGATGATAGTGCAGAGTAGGATGCTATGTCCTGAAAGTGAGCCTATCGATGCAGAAAGGTTCCATACACTTAAACTGGTTGCCCCTCATATTGAGTCTTTGTGTCTAAGCAACCGTGGGACTTGCCCCAAGGACCAGGGGCATACTCCTAGGTAGCACAGGGAGAAATTTGGGTAATTGTATAACAAAGCCATAATACAAAAGCATAGGTATGCCCATCTGAGAGCATAGTGTGCTGGCTAGAGGACCTTAAATAGGCATCCTTATCAAAGTATGTTTGTGTGTTGGTTTGAGTGTCAGAGTCAACATTCAGCAGGGAGATATGCTTTATTTTGACCACCCTTCGTAAAGATTAGAGGAATGATCCCTCTTCTCCAGTGGGAAATTCATGGGTATTAAAAACTTTCAAAAGAACATCTCTTTTAGAAGTTCCCAAAAACTCAATAGGAATTTCATTTGCTCCTGGGTTTATTTGAATTTTCTTTATTAAAAAGGAATAAAATGCCCGTAAGAACTGTCCCTCAAATATTCCATTTGGGATATTTGTTTAAAAAGTGCTTCACCCAAGCATTTATAATGATCTGTTTACTTTTTTTAACACTTAAAGTTTATTGGGTTTACAATAGACCAAACAAAGAGAAAATAAGCAATGGGTACAGAGATTGCAGATATAACCATAAAAATGAAAACCAAAGCAAATGGAACAGGATCCCAATAATGCACTCAGTACACATTGCATAATGACACATGTAAATAAAGATAAAAAACAAAGGAAAGTATAGACACAGAAACGCGGAAAAACACCAGACAAGTCAGAGAAAAGACAGGGACACAGACATGGAAAGAACACGACCGGAGAGAGACAAGGGAAGAAGATGAGGGCAAAAAGGAGAGAACGAGGCCCAAACCAACAGCTGACACAGTGGGCCTATGAAGCTGCAGTAGCCTTGATAAACCACGGTGTGCGTAATGATCCTAACATAAAGCCCGAAGGGGTATGACCAAATTGATTCTGATAAAACTGTATCCAGCAATCCCAAGTCTCCTCAAAAAATATGCGGTGTGTTGGCGGCAAAATGGGCTGCCCTCTCATATTGGCAGGTCATAGCAAGAGAGTAGAGGACATCATGGATAGAGGGGGGAGATAAAGACTTCCACTTCTTGGCGATACCGAGCTTCACAGCAACAAGAACGTGAGCCAGCAGTTTACGATGCGGGCCAGAGAGGTCGTCCAGGAACATGTCGAGAAGCGCTAGTTCAATAGACCTCAGAAGCTAAAGAGAGAGAAGGTGTGTACTAAGATCAAAAACGTTGTTCCAATAGCTGCGCAGTGCAGGACACTCCCAACAGATATGTGTCATCGAGCCCCGGGCACTGCATTGACGCCAACACAGGGGGGACACCGTCGGGAATATGGACGCCAGCGTAGTCGGGACATAATACCAGCGAAACAGAAATTTTCTATTAGTTTCAAAGTGAGTCACCTTCTTCAATACCCCTCCGATCATAGATAAAGCCTGAAACCAGTCGGAAACATAAAAGGTGCGGCCTATTTCCCGCTCCCATGCGACCATGTAAGAGAGCTTGGTATCTGTGGTGGGATTCAACAGAGCCAGGTAGCACAGAGAGATGGCTTTGGGAACCAGCGGAGCCCGGAGGCACATCTGGACCATAGGGGTAGCCGGTATTTTTTTGATTTTCCAACCTGCCCCCCAGTTACGCACATCTGCCCCCAGGCCTGCCACTCCAATATGGCACTTTATGATATGCCTTTTAACCCTCTCTATGCCACTGTGCCCCATGATATGCCTTTTAACCCCCTATGTGCTACTCTGCCTCCAGAATGCCTATGCCCCCATTTAACACTCCCCCCCCACACACACACACACTTACCGGTGCTTCCAATTTCCTGCTGCCATACCAGGGCAGCAGTCTTCCTTCTGTCTCTCCCCCATTTAACACTCCCCCCCACCCCACACACACTTACCGGTGCTTCAAATTTCCTGCTGTTTACCGGAGCAGCAGTCACATTGGTAAGTGTGTGTGGGGTGGGGGGGGAGTGTTAAATGGGGGGGGCAGAAGGATCCAGGTCCCCTGCAGTGGTGCAGGGGATCTGGATCTTAGTCTCATAGTTAGACCTCTATTTGAGGTCTGATTATAAGACCACCCCGATTAGAAGACGAGGGGTATTTTTCAGAGCATTTGCTCTGAAAAAAACCTTGTCTTATAATCGAGCAAATACGGTAGTTACATAGTTACATAGGCTGAAAAAAGACATGCATCCATCAAGTTCAGCCTTTCCCATATCTGTTATTATCTTGCTGTTGATCCAAAAATAATAATAACAAAAAAAAATACTATAACTAAGGGTCTGTTCTATTTTCCACTGTTTTCATGACTCTGTTCTCTTTTCATAGTAGTGATGACTGGCATGTTTTTTCTTCTAGGTGCTACAAAATGTGTGGTTTTCATTATGGGACACTACTATGTGCACTGGGCGGCTAACAGAGCTAGCACCCTCCCCTGTGGACGACAGCTTGGTTTTTCTCGTGATTGTATGTATGTTCGTTGGTTGGGTACCCGGGGTATGTCATAGGGTGACTTGTTACCTCAGGTGTTTAAAGTCCGTGGTTTTGGTCCCAGCCCACACATTATGGTTGTGCATCTAGGGGGGAACGACTTGGGAACCTTGCCCATGGGCACACTTATTCAGACCATGAAAAGGGACATTCTGAACTTGCTCCTTTTATTTCCAGACCTACTTTTGTCTGTCTGAAATAGTTCCCTGACTGGTGTGGCGACATGCTCGGTCCCAGGATGCCATTAACCGAGCCCGCATAAAAATCAACAGGGCCATTTCCAAGTTTGTACATAATCGGGGCGGCATAGCAGTTAGGCACATGTTGCTTGAGGATGCCTCACAACTTTTTATGCCTGATGGTGTACACCTAACCGACATAGCCTTGGATATTTGGAATTCTGCCATTCAGGATGGCATGGAATGGGATGGCGTATGGGTCGTGCAGGAGACTTAGCTCATAAGTGGTCATAAGCTAAGTTCATGGCGTGATGATCCCTGACATGTGTATGCTAAAAAAGAGGGATTTGGTTATGGCAGGTGTTACAAGAAAAATAATTCCATATGTTATGATGTTATTTCTCTAAGGAGATGGTTCCTGGGAAATGTGTTTGATGTTTTAACAGGTATCCCCAACGCACTCCTCGAGTCGGGTTGGTTTTCAAGCGGCTGAGGTGGATGCGGGTCCTTTTGGTATATACAATGGCAGTCATTGTCATTGTGTATATACAATTTGTGTTATTTATATAATAAAGCTGTGCCCCCCCCACACTTTCCAAATAGAAATAGGTGGTGTGTTTACATCACCATACCAAATACACTATCCTAAGGTCATGTCTTTTTTACCATATGTTTCTTACACCATCCTGTTTTTCATAGAGGAGGTAGATAGTGAGAAGGAGGGAGAGGGGGCAAGATAGTGAGAAGGGAAGGGGGTAGATTATAAAATGACCCTGATTATAAGATGACCCCCAAAATTTGAATATTAATTTAGGAAAAAAAGAAAAAGACTACCCTATAGGAAAAGGGTTTTACTAGTAAATATTAATTCACCAGTAACTATTATTTTCATATTTAATAAAAAACTATGAGTGAGAAAAATCAATGCCCTCAGTTATAACACAGTCTGCCCCCCAGGTATGCCTTATACCCCCTTATATGCCACTCTGCCTTCCTGATATGCCACTCTGCCCCCAGATAGGCCTTATACCCCCTCAATATCCATTCTACCTCCCAGATATGTCTTTTTACCCCCTATTGCCACTCCTGCCCCCAGATATGCCTTATACACCCCTATATGCCACTCTGCCTCCCTGATATGCCTTTTAAACCCTATATGCCACTCTGCCTCCACAAATCCCTTATACCCCCACCCCCACCTTACCAGTGCATCCCTAGACGTGTCCCCTGTGCTTCAGAGTGCAAAGGAAGTGTATATGTGTGTAAGGGCAGTGTATGTGTATATGTATGTGTGTAAGGGCAGTGTATATGTGTGTGTGTGTATAAGGGCAGTGTAGGCGTATATATGTGTGTGTGTATAAGGGCAGTGTACGTGTATGTATGTGTGTGTAAGGGCAGTGCACGTGCATATGTGTAAGGGCAGTGTATGTGTATATATGTGTTTATGGGCAGGTGTGTGTAAAGGCAGTGTGTATGGGTCCTGTTGACTAATTTCCCAACGATACTCAGCCAGCATTATGGTGGACACCTGGCTGGCTGAGCATCATGGGAATTGTAATTCACAGCTAACATCTGCAGCTTTATCAACTGTTAAATGCACTTCCCATGATGCTCAGCCAGCATCATAGAAGTAGTATGTCTGGCTGAGCCTCATAGGAATTCAATTCAATGTGTTGGTTATTTTTAATATGCATGACTGTGCTGACAAAAATGAAGCGCAAGTGCCACATTGTAAAGTGCAATTGCTTGTCTGTCTCTTCAACCCTATTTCTCATTTTATCTTCAAATATTAACTTTAACAAAAGAGATCTAGAAAACAAATTTACAGCGCTGGTGTTTGTTTGCCATAGGATGCAAAAGGTACGTTTGAATTACAAAGTAAAACACAAATAATGTCCTTAGCAGCTTTTCTCTCCGGTACACTGTTTTGATTTTTGAGACTTAGAAAAGTCTGTATATAAAAGTTTGTAAAAGACTTTGTTAAAGTCTGTAAGTATGTAATCTAAAAATACAGGCCCAGTACTAGTTTAAATTTATTTGAAAGGGACTATACTAATCGATAGGTTGGACTAACGTACAAAGTCCCCGTAATAAATATGTTTGCTAATGCCTCCTATACTATAATAAACAAATAAGCAAAATATGGCCAACAGAGGAATTGATGGTGCACCAAATATACACATTCCACAACACAAATCAAAAATGTTTTTTTTTTACTGACAAAAATACAGAGCCACCTGGTGGACAAATGGTAAATTAAAACAAAGAACCAATTTTTTCCATATCTGATATCAAGAGAGTCAAATTTACAGAGATATATAACTGATAATGGATAAAGAGAACCCCTTTTAATTGCGGAAACCATTGTATAGGTAATCGTTTGCTAACCTAGCCCAATTGTATGAACCCACCACATGTGCTGTATAAACTAAAAAAAAAAGAATTCTCTAGGAAGAGTAAAATTTAAGATTGTTGTTCCCTTCAAGCTTACAAAGAATGACTAACATTTTTTTTGCTAGTACATTGGTCATCTTTGCCAAAGGACTAGATAAGCTCACCAACACGCACAAGGATGACCAACAAACCTGTGAAACACCAGTGTGCTAATAAAAAAGTGTGAACTTACTTGGGTATAAAAATATATACCTTAAGGCAAATCCAAAAAATAATACAATGATCTGCAAAACAAAATAAAAGACAATAGTGGAGTGGGTACTAATCAGAAGTTCTAATAAAGTGAGATAAGACTACATTCACAAAATCAGCTTCTTGTGAAAGCGTGGAGCATCGCAACAAGTATACAGAATCCAAAAATGTGGATAGAAGGTATCAAAACGGCTTTAATAACAGAAGGTAATACCGTATTTGCTCGATTATAAGATGGCACTGATTATAAGACAACCCCCCAAAATCTGAATATTCTTTTAAGAAAAAAAGAGAAGCCTGAATATACCCTATAGGAAAACAGTTTTACTAGTAAATATTGATTCATGCTTAAACAACTAAATTCTCATCCTCACAATGTGAAAGTTAAAATATATACTTTATAATACTTCCCAGAGGACTGCAGCAACCCAAAGACACATTCTTCCTCAAAGTGTAGATAAACCAGTATACAGATGATTGGGGTGCAGATACATACAGGGGAAAAAATAATATGATAGTTTTGCAATATGTACAAACAATAATCAGTGCTGTGTGTGATGTGATTGCACTCACAGATGGTATAGATGCATCAGACCCATCAACGCGTAGTGAAAATCCTTTTAATATTCTTCATAAAGAGTCTATAAAAAAGCAGACTATAATGCTGCAGTGCCCTAAGGCAAGGCAGATGTAAAGAATTAAGTTGCACTCACAGTCGGTATAGGCTCAGCTCAAACAGATGTGCATAAACGCTTGTGACGCCAAAAGTCTGCGGTGATTCTGCTAAAAGAGCCCGATACGATCCTTCTCGACACGTTTCGCCGGTTCAGCTTTCTTAAGAGCAATAGAAAAATCTGTAAGTGCTTCCCTCGTTTATCTTCGTCTTTTTGTATGTTTCGTATGCCCGGGTTCTAACGTCATAAACGATTTCCTCATGGGGCAGAGTGGCATTTAGGGGGATAAAAGGCATTTCTGGAGGCATATATATATCAGGGGGCCACGTCATCAGAATTGTATACGTGCGAGGGCCGCACTCATTTTTCACTGTGAGAAAATATGGCCTTTAATAAAATATGCAGATTAAAATAAAGTAAATGACACAAAACCTTTACTTTTCCTCTCACTGATTTCTGGGCCTAGAAAGTTTTGTGACTACAAATTCAGAATTCTGGATAAGTAAAAATGAAATAGGTCTATTTATCCTAGGGATGCACCGAAATGAAAATTCTGGACCCAAACCGAAAATTCAGGGTTCACTTAGCCAAAACTGAAAATTACCCCCCACACACTTTTAATAAAAG
>VKOC01023369.1:0-12195 GCA_009364415.1 Spea multiplicata
AGAAGGGAGTGAGAAGGGGTAGATAGGGCAGAAGGGAGTGAGAAGGGGTAGATAGGGCAATCATACTCCTATCATGCCAAGTCTGCGAGTACATCCTGGAATCTGGATATGCCTGGGCATGATAGGAATGTGATTGCTGTTCCGGCGCTCAGCTGTGAAGCGCGCACCATGGGAAGACGGACGCCTCCCGCTCCCACCGCAGATATTGGAAAGAGCTAATACTTAATTCGCTGTTATTATTTTAGCTCAATAGTTTGCATCTCTTGTTTACCACAGTCCTCTGAAATGTCCCCTGGGTCCCACTGCCTTTCCTAAAATAATCTCTTTCTATTAACCCCTTAATGACAAAGCCCGTACATGTACGGGCTCAAAATGCATTGTTTTGAATGGGTTTTGGGACCGCCCGTTGTCCTTAAGGGGTTAATATGTTATATTGATGCATACTGTGTGTATAGTCATTTTGTACCGAAAAAACGTCCTCTTCATGTTTAATATGCAGTGTTGGCACTTTGAGGTCTGCAACTTGTTTTGATGCACAAAAATGGGCACTCAGGCCCAAAAACGTTCGCCATCACTGCTCTAGACCATCTGGCTAGAGTTGAGGTAGGATCTTTTTTTTTTAATCACATCAAATTATTTGGATAATACTTTTTGTCAATAGCCATAATCTACATGGTAAATATATAGCGCAAAGGGGTTATTACTTGTAGTATATTGTGGGACAATGGCTCTTTTAACATTTTTCATTGTTGCTGTTTAGATGTGATTTTCTTCTTTCTCATTTTGTGCTCCCACACATATTATATATTGGTTTTTTTTCAGGACAAACAGGACTTTCTTTAGATACCATTAATTTTATCATATCATCTAATTTACTATAAAAAAATAAAATATGGGGATTTTTTGTTAAAAAATTACTTTTTCTCACTTTTTAAACAAAAAAACGTTGTACTTCATGTGTAAATGTGTCACTCCTGGTATCGTTCAGTAACATCTCCTGAGCGCAGTGATACCCCCCCATGCATGGGTTTGTTGGGTTATTTGGGAGGTAAAAGGACGCCTTTGTGAGGTGTATATTTTTTGCCATTTAGACATCTGATCCTACTGCCCCCATGTCCCGTATTTGGGACATCTTTGAACCCGGCCAATTCAATTTACCCCACCAACTCATACATTTTTTAATACTAGATACCCTATGGGCATTAGTAATGCCAATATTTTAAGATAAAGACTTGTAGGACTTGCTTATTAAAAACTTTTTTTTATTTTTTTTTAATAATCACTCTGATTAGTGAGCTGGGCTCCATTGACCTTGCATGGTTGGATGCAGTACCTGCATTCAACCTGCAGGAGGAGCTCGAGAGTTCTCAAGAGAGTCTGGATAGACCCTCTGTGAACTCATTTTCTATTCCGATCGCTTCCTAAGTTGTTTTAGCCCGTGGCCATTTTTCTTCCGGGGAAGGCTTTCCTCCACGGTCAGCCTCACTTGTGAGGCTTCTGTGGATGCTGCAAAGCCGCCGATTGCGGAGATGCCTTGTCCTTATCACGTTGCACGGCAATCCCGTACATGTACGTGGATTGTCGTTAAGGGGTTAATATTTTGCCCGATTGTTCTTGTAGGGTTCCAGTATAATGATTGAATTGCTGAAAGAAATTGGCCCTCGATTCCATAACCGCGTATAGATTGAAACATAAAACTATTTAAAATATCAATAACACTTCTAATGTTACTATATGCTTGTCTATCCAGCATGAATCCTATTTGATCCGGGTGAATTAGGGCTGGTATCACATGCATCAGCCTGTCCGCGAGGACTGCTGCGTAAATCTTCATATCTTAGTTAATAAGCGAGATAGGTCTATAATTACTTACATCTTCTGCGTTTTTATTATGTTATTAAGTACTGGAAGTGTATTTGCTCTCAAAAGTTCTTCCGGAGCTTCCCCTAGCATACTTATAAATATTAGACTTGGGCACCAGGGGGCTCTTTGTGTTCGTCTCCGTGCTCGTCTTCAGGAAAAAAAAAAAATTTGTATTTGCATATATTTGCCTGTTCCTGTCTTCTCTTCGGGTGAATATTCGTGGACATTCTTCGTGTTCGGTTTTTCTTCGTTAAGTGGTTAATACGGGGTTAACGCGTACCGCAGCAGCTCTTGCACCAGGAGTTTAAATGGCCGTATGAGCAACTCTATTGGTCATCAGCAGGGGGCTCGTCTGCCATTGGCTCGTACAGACTGTTAAACTCCTGGTGCCGTAACTTGTCTGTCAGATACCATTGGTCTCCCTGTTCTATCATTTATTAACTGATAGAACAGGGAGACCAGTGGAATCTGACGGGTTGGCAGAGTCGCTCGTACAGACTTTTAAAACCCCAATGCGGCAACTTGTCCGGCAGATCCCACTGGTCTCCCTGTTCTATCAGTTAATAAATGATAGAACAGGGAGACCAGTGGGATCTGCCGGACAATTTGCATCATTAGGGGTTAACTTTTTTAAGTCTGTACGAGCTCCTGGTGCACTTGTTGCACCTTAAGGGGTTAAGGGGCCGTGCGAGTGAGCCTATTCGTCACTTGCACGGCCCTTTAACCTATGGATTTCTGCTCCCGTTATCTAACACAGCATCAAAGGGGTTAACGGGAGCGGAAATCCATAGGTTCGCTGTCAGGGGTTACAAAGGCCGTGCGAGTAAGCCTATTGGTCACCTGCAGGGTCTTCCTCTGGCATCAACCAATTGGAAATATAGATTAGTAGTAGAAATTTTCAAATAGTCTAAATGAATCTGCTGTTTCAGTAGGCTAGACTTTATTCTCCATTCCCTACTTTTAATTTGTTTATTTAAATACATTTCCCATATATTAGCATTATATGCTATATAGATGTTTATTCCCCAATATTAAGTCTATTCGCGCATATGAAGCATATGGGGCTGAAAACTGAGTGAACTCATTTAATAAAAGGATTAAAGATTCTCCATATGTCAAAGAATTTTTTTTATTTTTTTATTTTTTTTAGACATTGTAGTTGATCTGTCTATTTGATCTATCTATTTTCTTATCAGCAGATTCTACTCTTTTTACCATTTTATCCATCACAACATCAGGAAAACAATTAAAACCACCCGCCATAACAATTGTTCCCTTAGCATATTTTTCAGCTTTAATAAATAGATTCTCTAGGAGTATGATGGGATTAATATTCGGTGTGTAGAGGTTAATTAAAGTAAAAAATGTATTTTGTATCTTATAAATTATTATTAAATATCTAGCTTCTGGATCAACCTCTTGAAATCTCATTACATCAAATGTAAATGTGGATAACTGCAACTCCTTTTTTTTTTCCCTGTTAAAGAGGAAGTTATGACTTTAGTTAAATATCTTCCTGCGTATAGTGGCAGTACTGGTGGGATTGCTCTCTTTCCCGGGACAAGCACTTTAAAAAATAGTAAAGGGTTAAGCTCCACCCTCCCCTTACCCTAATACACGTACTCACAGGACTCCGCAAATCAGTTCTTTTTTTGTCCCGCACAGGGACGAGCACGGTTGTCTCCGAATCGGTCAGCACACAGGTTGTTGCCGACGGGGGTTCCTGCAGTCCGTTCACTCCCCGGGTGGGAGCTTGGCTGTCTCCTCTTCACCATGTTTACAGAATGAATCTGTAGCGGTTTCTTACGGACATCCAATGGAGGAGCATGCACAGTACAGTGGAACGCGTGCCCGGGTGGCTATGTGTTCCACTGATGATCCGGCTATGCTACAGCACATGCACGGCTCGGATCATTCGATTTTGGTGCCAAATAAACAAAATTGGCTGCTTATTTATACTGTGCAAACTTGTCCGACCACAAGAGTGTGTGTGCCAGGACAGGTTTCCGTGTTGTCTGACCCCCACACGGTTTTTGGTGATCCTTATCTCGGATATACCAAAATGTTAACCCCTTCATCGCCAGAAAAGGATAAAATACCTGCTGCTCCTCCCAAAAAGGCTTCATGCAAGTCTAAGCATTTATCTTGCCTAGAATATAACACTTATCTTCCAGACGCATAAAGGAGAAAGACGTGCCAGCAGTGCTCAGCGGATATCCTGGCAAAGGAGAAGCAAAAGGATATGCAGTCCTTTCTATCCTGGTTCCAGGACAATTTCTCTCCGACTTTTCAGGCATTTAAAGAGGCTGCCAATGTCACGACCTTCCTAGTACTGGCACTTACCGCGGAAGTTATTCCACCTAGAATACTACGACCAAAGGAGGAGCCCCTGGCAGCAATACCCCAGGATTTAGATGATCCCAACAGTAAGGAGGCCAGAAGGAAGGTATAGGTAGTAGATACGGAGTTGATAGTACAAGGAGCAAGACTAAGCAAAACCTGGAACGCTGAGGCAGGATATGGACACAGGAACACACAAGCCGTAAACGAGATCCAAAGAAGGTAGTCAGGTAAGCCTTGGTCGAGATCCAAAGGGGGTAGTCAGGCAAGCCGTGGTCGAGATCCAAAGTGGGTAGTCAGATAAGCCGTGATCGAGATCCAAAGGGGGTAGTCAGACAATCCGTGGTTCAGTAACAAGATCAGCAAGGCAAGGTACAAAATCAGCAAGCGAAGGAGAGGTCAGGCAAGCAAAGGGTCAAATAAATGCTGGCAGTAACACAAAACACAACCGAGCATAAGGACCACAACAGGGTAACTGGCTAGAGAACTTCCTGACTTTTAAATCTGGCGCCAGAACCTAAACCCCGCCCCTAGGATGACGTCACTACAGAAACTCAAGACGGCCGTCTAAACCACGCCTCCAATTGCGTGGCAACGAGATGCTCCTGCCGCGAAGAGACCGAGCCGAGGTAAGTCCCTGACCCCGGGGATCTCCCCCGCTGCAGGCAGGCTGCTGCAGCGTGGAAGGAGGACCCCCGGAGGAGGCTCTATACCGCACGGATCTCGGAGGACCACAGGCTTCCGCCTGCCTGTGTCTGCCGAGATCCGTGTGAGTAACACTAGATCTCGGCACCCGGCGCTCACAGGCAATGACTTGCCTGTGTTTGCCGGGAGCCGAGTCAGTGTTACACGATCTCGGAGACCGGCGCTCACAGGCATTGGCTTGCCTGTGATTGCCGGTACTCGAGACCGCGATCCGCGACCCCGGAACCCGGCGCTCACAGGCAATAGCTTGCCTGTGTTTGCCGGGAGCCGAGACCGCGATCCGTGACCCCGGAACCCGGCGCTCACAGGCATTAGCTTGCCTGTGTTTGCCGGGATCCGCGGATGCAGCCTGAGATCCCGGGGTTTGCCGTGTACCGGCAATCTCTTGCCGGTACCGGCCAGGACCCGGGATAGTGACAGCCAAACTGACTTTGCAGGACAAGCCGAATAAAAAAAACGCAAGAGAGAACGTTAGAAGTTCATCTACATCAGATTTGTCATCAGGTGAATGTTCTCGCTTCTCTATGGGTTTGTCTAGTTCTGAAGATTCAGTTTTCAAGTCCGGGTTTCCTTCTCAAGAGCTGGGTAAATTCGTGAAAGAAGTGAACCAGATATTACTTAACCCAGAAGCTAAGAAAAAGGGTTTTCCCATCTTGTCTCAACTAATGGAATTTGTGCCGCGTGAGTAGAAAAATCCAAGTAAACGAGCATTTATCTCAAAAACTTCAAACTAATTTTCAAGCTACAAGATGACGTCATGTGGGATCAACTCCCTAAAGTTGATGTCCAAATTGTTCAGTTATCTAAGAAGACTACGTTGCCGATTGGAGAGGTGTCTTAAAGATACCATGGACAAAAGAGCAGAGACAGCTAATAGAAGGATTTTCCAAGCGTCAGGGCTTCAATGCAAAGCAGCATCAGCCGGAGCAGCTGTAGCTAGAGCTCAAGGCCTATGGATCCAGATATTGAAAAATCAGGTTCTGCAGGATGCCGATAAAGATCTTTCTCATCTTTTAAAAAATTCGAAACTATCGAATGAATTCCTGATTGACACGGTGGAGGAATTGGTTAAGGTCTCCGCTCGCAACATGGGGCTTTCCACTGTTGCTAGGAGAGCAATATGGCTCAGATCCTGGAATGCTGACTCAGCATCCAAGTCTTCATTATGTGATCTACCATTTGAGAGAGAGAAGCTTTTTGGTTCTCCACTAGATGTCAAACCTAAATGGAAACGTAGATATAGAAAAAAAGGAGACACCTCCACAAGACTGGTGAAAAATGAAAATAATTATAAATACCCTACAGGTCCTGCTGCTGCCCGAGAAAAAACACTCCTCATAAGTGTATACAGGAACGATATATCAAAATACCGGGGCGCATAGACATGTGGGAAAAAATAAAACAATATAGTGTAATAAAATTTCAATTTGAAAAAATATAAAGTGAAATGAATTGCACTCACAAACGTGCTCAGATTAAGCGCTCATCAATAGTGTTGGGGTCTGTATATCCTTGAAAGACAGAAACCAGAAATAGTGCAAATAAACGTTGATATATTTATTAAAAGATAAAGGTAAAAAACTCACAAGAGTATATGCATAACCGAATTGTCATGCATAAAAGCAATGGTAGGATGTCCTATACGGTGTTGTAAATTGATGAATATATCCGTGTCAAGGAAATCCAAAGATCAGTCGTAAGTATAAAAGTCTCTCAAATACACAAATTTGTAGTAATATATCAATTTTTATTTACTTTTTATTTTTACACATTTTTATTTAAAATTCTACATAGACCCACATCTATATAGTTTTAATTACAAGTTCATGGTAGACAATTGTTATACATAAAACATTTTTTATCCTTTTTAGTATTCTACATACAGTATTCATAGATTTACATTACACCTTTAGGGTTAATCGTTTCTACACACGCCAGATGGACATCATTAACATTGTTGCGGTATGGTTTAATCTATCAATTAACACAGTTACTATAGTTATAGTCGATTCATTTGTCTTCTACGTCTGGTTTTCATGTGGATTTCCAGTTCATTATATTGCATTCCTAAAAAGAGGAGAAAACAACATATTTAATTAATCAGATACACCATCTAATCTCTTAATTAGTCTTACCACACACTGAATCAATACTAATTAACACTGTTACCACATCTCCATCAGTGTTCAATTATCCACTTAAGTCCTTTACCTTGATCTTTTCTTGCCTAACTTCTTCCATGGGCTCCCCGCTGGTCGGGTTGTACTCCTGTGAACAAAAACAATTAAGCAATTACCATATTCTATATACTATAGTTTTTTGATTTTAAAACATTTTGTTTATTTACTCTATATACTTTTACATAAGAGTGATCAAATTCTGTGACTAAAAAAAAAAAAAAAAAAAAAAAAAAAAATACTATTAGATAAAATTAACGTGCTATTGTTTTTTATATGTTAATATCACAACCCCTATGTATTCCAGTATTTAGTGTTCCACAACCACTTTTCAATACAAAATCATAGCAATATTGCTTAATTTATACCTATAATTAATAAAGTAGTTCCCCTGTGCTATCTCAACTATCAATATTATCTAGTTTCATTCCAATAAGCTAGACATTTCTTAGAAATTATGTTTTACTTATTTCGCGTCTAATTCTACATTCAGTGTAGTATTTCCCTTTTACATAAGTGTGATCAAATTATGTGAATAAAATAATTGCTATAAAAAAAAAAAAATGCTATTGTATATAATTAACATGTTATTAGTACTTATATGCTAAATATCAGAATCCCTATGTGTTCCAGTATTTATTGTGCCACGGGTACTTTTCAATGAAAAATCGTATCGATATTACTTAATTTGTATCTATATCAGTGGAATAATTCTATTATCATCTATCTCCGATATTACATAGGGTGATCAAGTTGTGTGGAAAAAATAGTAGTTACTACATATAAAAAAAAAAAAAAAAAAAAAAAAAAAAAAAAACCTCCGATACTAAGAGTTTGCTGCTTCTGTTATTTTATGCTCAATTAGCCATTTTCTCAAATTTTCAGGCGAATCTAACGTCCACGTTTTGTATTCATATGTTAGAATTATTTTAACTGGAAACGCCCAACGATAGCGAATTTGTTTTTGCCTTAAGATCTCAGTCAAATGTGCATATTGCCGTCTCTTCATGCGCGTATGGTAAGATAAGTCCGGAAAAATCTTAATATTTAGAAATGGTTCCTGTGGTGTTGCTTCTCTATATGCTTTCAATATTTTTTCTTTTGTACGTAGATCTAAACAATAGATCATAATATCTCGGGGAGTCTCTGAGGGTAGATTTGCTGGTTTCATCGTTCTGTGGCATCGTTCCCATACTATCGTCTGGTCTTTTTGATATATTCCAATTTGTAATAGATATTCTTTGAGATATTTTTCCAACTGATCTTTGGATATAGATTCTGCTATCCCTCTTATCCTCAAATTTAGTCGTCGTGATTGATCTTCTATATCCGCCAATTTTTGCTCAATGATGTCAATTTTCATATCATACTGTTTGATATTATCCTTATGTATTAGATCCATCATTGTTAAATTCTCTATTTTCTCTTCATTTGTTTTGACTCTAAATGCAAGCGCTAAAAAGTCAGTTCTCAGATCTTGTACCTGTAAATGTATTTCTTGTTTTATTTTTTCAAATTGTTTATCAAGTGCCATATTCATATATTCTTGAATTTGTGGTAATGGATCTGAGGGAGGTAGAGTCATGCTATGTTGTTCCTCTTCACCTGAGCTTGATCTATTCATTGCGGCATCTATATCTGATCTTCCTTTTTCAGGTTTTGAAGTTTGAGGAGAAAAAAAGGACAGTCTTTTTTCCGCTCTGTCTTTTTTATCCTCTCTTTTATCTCTTTTTGTAGATTTTTCTGGCGCTTTTTTTGATGCCATCTTTTGGCTTGTTATTTTTTTTCCTCTTTTTTTTCCTTTCCTTTCTTTCCTCTTTCTTCTTGTCTTTTTCTTTATCCCTTCTTCACTTAGCCTTTTTTTTTTCCTTTTCCTCCCTCCCTTCCTTTCCCTTCTTCTTTCTTTTTGTTTTTATATGTTTTTATTTTTCCTTCCCTTTTCCTTCCCTTCTTCCTCCCTCTCTCCACCGTTTGATAATCAAACACACAGAGGCCCAATAAGTATGGAGTAAAATCATATATCTGTCTGTTATGATTTAATACTTCAAAAGGCTGCCATTCATATGTCTATTTGGTTAGTTGAGCACCAAGCGACTTGTCTGTAGCAATATCGGGCTTCCATACCTTGTTGTTCCCAGTAGTCATAGAGTTAACTCTAAGATGCATATCTTTAATCCAAATCAGGTGTAAAACGTTTGTTCTATTAGTTAATTGATTAATCCCAATATATTTTACACATTTATCACCATATAGTTAGTCCAGCACATAGGGGAAAAAAAAAAAAAAAAAAAAAAAAAAAAAAAAAAAGTCCTATAGCTGTTTAGTTGATCAAACAAAAATATAGCATAGATCTATTGGTTTATCTGTGAATTTAAAATGATGTATATCTTCCAAAACTTGCAGGTCCCAATAAGCATATATTCAGTTCTCCAATATACATGTTTCAGCCATATCAGATGAAGAGAGGGGAGTAATATTGAGAAGGAGGTAGCCTTGTTACAATAAAAAATTGTATTAGATAGCTTTAGATAGCTTTCTTTTCTTCTTTATAGGCACACAATTTGATTTCCTCAGAGTTAATCCATATTTCAGTATGTAATAAAAAACTATGTAGTGCTTTATTTTTTTTTTTTCACCGCCAACTGGGCGACCGCACGTGTACCTGCTTTGACGCCGTCTTCATTCGATACAGCACCGCACCTCGCCAAGCTCACACGCTCATTAATAGCCGGTATCAGCACTGTTGTAGCTGTTTTCAAAACTGGCAGCGATCCGTCAGCAAATATTTAAGTGCGGCGACCACGGTGAGTCAGGAATCAAAAAAAAAAAAAAAAAAAAAAAAAGCAACCAAAATCGAAGGAACCCGAATCGGACAAACAGAGGCAGTAGGAAACAAATCAGCACCGCGCCAATTTGAGGCTAAAGAGCGGCACCAAAATCACTGCCTTGCCGGTTAATGCAATTGAGCATCGGAGGGAAAAAAACTCGAGATTCCCTAACCCAGGACTCCAGAACGCCGCGCGCGAGCACGCTTACGTGCTACGTCATCGCTCCATTTTTATTTACCAAAAAACACAGATGGTATATTTAACCTCATTTACCGCATGTTCTCCATAGACTGTACAATTTATGATTAATTAGCCAGTGGCTGATTTATGACAATAGGCTAACAGGGTTATCAAATGTTTCATACCATTACCCCAATTTAGTTGGATATCCAGTTGCAGTCATATGTTAAATAATTCCAAGTGACCTATATGTAACCATATGGCTGAAGCATTAATAATTACCCTTAGAAATAGGAACAAAAGATACTGTGATATGCTTTGCCATTTTCTTTTGCTGTTAACGTGTATTAACAGGGGAGAACTTCACAGTCTGTATTTTCATCCCATGCAGAGCAAGGCTCGAAAATGTGATCTCACTGGCGCCTTAAGTTATGTAAAATGTATGCTAATTGTAAATGTATTTGATTTGATGGCAGTTCATCAAATTTCAGTTTGACTGATATCGGCGGAGCGTCGGTGAAGTGAGAATAAGAATGACAAGTACAATGTGTCTAGAATTCTCAAAAGAAATATATAGAACCGCATGCCCCATCTAATAGCAATTATTTCTTTGAAATGGTGTAAAAAAAAATGCTGAGCCTGATGTTTTAACACTGTCGGGATATGGAATGAATCTGATGAAAATAAACTCTATTACCGCGTTTAAGTAGCAATGAAAGTGGCTGAAATGAAAAGCGTGGGACACTATGTCAGTATAGTGAATTGCATTAATATGGTTACATGTGTACAATACATAGCGAAAACGCCCAACCTATCTGTTTCCCATGTGAACTGCTCTATTGATTTGTGGAATCAGATTTTATTTTTTTATTTGTCCATTATAGTAAAATATGTAGGAACAAACTTTTGTGATCTCCAATGTCTCTTCAATATGGAAAGAGACCTCTGAGAGGGGAATTATATTGGAACGTAATTTCTCTTTCATGGACTTTTCATTTAATATGTGAGATAAATAGATGTACATTGCCACCCCCCCACACACAAAAAAAGCATTTTCTGGTCTATGCAAAGCTGGACGCAATTATGTGGGTGAAACATCACGTGGTATGACAAGGCCACCTGTTTACTTTGCATAGATTTGCAGGTAGTGACATCTCTTTCTTTCTCTCTCTCTCTCTCTCTCTCTCACTCTCTCTCACTCTCTCACTCTCTCACTCTTCTCACTCTCTCACTGCTCTCCTCTCTCTCTCTTCTCCTCTCTCTCTCTCTCCTTATATATATATATATATATATATATATATATATATGTGTATGTAACCAAAGAAAAAATGGGCACTCACGGGTCTTTACTAAAAAGTGCATTAAACACTATTTTATTTCAATCAGCACGGCCACCTCCGGTCCTTTCTCAAGGCCTTACATTTACTATATATAGTAAATGTAAGAAACAAAACTTTATATAATGGTATATAATCTCAACAACATTAACTCAATTAACTGCAATAATGACAAAGCTTAATCAAGATATATTACAAAAAAACACTATACAGCTGCATTGTATTTCTCATTGTATTTCTCTATGACACTATTTTATAATGTGATCTCTTCTGTTCGCTTTGCTATTTGATATTGGTTTGTTTGTGATCTTTAAATTCTATACATAAATCAAACATGTTCTGCTTCTCCTTCAGGTGTCTTGTATTATCACACAGTCACATTGTTGCGATATTGTGTATATTAAACATTCGCTTTTATTTTTGTTCTGCCGTAATCAGCATGCTACATGTGTGCATCTAAATCTGCTTTAATTATCTTTTTTCCATAAATTAGTGCATTGAACATTTGCTAACACGTGGATAGCTGCTTATATGACTCAGCTAAGTCAGGTTCTGGAAACCTTCCTTAACAGCACATACAAGTCCATCAAGACAGTGCCACTCTTGGCTCAGGGGTCTTCTTCACGCAGGGCCACTCCTTGCCCAGGAGCCAGAGCCAGCCTCTGGCACCTCCCCATCCCAAAAAAAGAAAGGAAAAAAATCTTGTCACAAAACTCCCCTTTCTCACTATCTGCCACCTCTGCCCCTTCTCACTGCCTTTCCCCC
>VKOC01023370.1:0-23793 GCA_009364415.1 Spea multiplicata
GCAACGCTTTTTGGGTGCAGAAAGCAATAGTAGATCGCTTTCTGCACCCGTTTAAAGACGTGCCGGTCCTGGCACGTCAATTGTCATAAAGCACATGCTTTTCAGTGCCGTGCCAGGACCGGCAATTGTCATCAAGGGGTTAAATAGCCTCTGATTACACCTGTGATGGCCTCCCACTACTGGGAAAGGGGCATGACCTGAGAAGTAATTTTTTTTTTTTTTTGAAAATTGTTTATTGGACATAAAACAAAGTCGAGGTACATATGTACATTACAAAAATCACATACATCCAATAAAGTACAAAACTGGTTAAATATACAGCTTGTCCGGAATTGGTCACACAATAGGAACAGAGTGAAACCTGTCCAAGGAGACAGCTTAGCACTGTCATGAATACAAACAGAATGAGTGAGCGAAAGTACACTTGAAAGATATATGAGTGTGTGTGGAGATGTCATCCTAAATAAAAAAAAACAAAAGAAGGAAGGTTTCCCAAGGACCAGCTGTGAACCATAGTAAGTAAACAACAGTGCACAACAAAATGTAACATTACGTTTACCATGTTTACCATGCGAGAATACGGTGTCTTACGTAAAATGCAGGAGAAAATGCAGAAGAAAGAAAAAAAAACCCAAAAAACAACAAAGGAAGTGCCATATGCATGGAGTGCAGCCATCGTAATCGAACCATCTATATACAGGTAACATGTGTCCCTCCAGTATCTAGAACCATCCGGTCCGATAATAAGGCCCAAGTCTCCTCAAGAGTAAGCAGCGGGCCAACAACACCATCCTCTGATCGTGGAGCGACGCGGGGCCCACCACGCAGGAGGAGCCGATGAGATCTGGAGCTCCCCCATCCCCCTTTTCTATCTATCCAATAGGATGGCTGAATTTAGATACGGTAACGCCAAATGGTGCCAAATTGTCCAAATCTTATTGTGGGTTTCTAAACGGTCAGATTTAGTATATGTCAAAGCCTCCATATGCTCAATAAAGGTAAGATCATCTCTGAGTTGTGACAAATTCAGTATGTTTGTGGATCTCCAATGTCTCCCTATCAGACGTTTTGTGGAAGTAAGGATGTGTAAGGTCAGAGGTCTATAACACGGGGCAATGCTTTTAGGTAGCATGTCTAGCAATCCAATTTTAACAGTAGGGAGTATTTTAAAGTCTAGAAAGGAGTTAAGGAGGGCAAAAATCTGCCTCCAAAATACTTGTATATTAGGACAATGCCACCAAACATGACTCATCGTGCCAGGAGCACTCTGGCATCTCCAGCAGAGGGTGGAACAAGATGGGAAAATTGCGGCCAGCCTAGTCGGTACCAGATACCATCGAAAAAGGACCTTCCTATTCGCTTCAAAGTGATTGCTGCAACGGGAAATGCCTATAAACCTAGAAACCGCGGACGACCAGTCCTGGTCAGAGAACTCCGTGTTGAGTTCCTTTTCCCAAGCTTTCATGTAAGGCAACTTGATTGGGCAAGAATGTGTAACAATAGCATCATAGCACATGGAAATGGCATGTCTGGTAGAGCCTGGGGAGCGCAGGAAAGCCAATAGTCTGCAGTTACCGGTAGAGTCTGGGTGGGAGAACACCGTCCTTAGAATATTACCCAGGCGGAGAAACGTGTAATGTTCAGAGAGGGGGAGGCCAAATCTGGTTCTAAGGTCCGCAAATGACAACAAGCCAGAAGTTGTCATGAGTTGACCAATGTTGCGAATACCCAAAGATATCCAAGAGTGAAAGCTAAGATCTTTAGAGAAGTGAGAGAGCATTGATAAAGGGGCATAGGGAAGAGCAGTCGGGAAGGGTAAAAGTTTGGATATAATCTCTCTCCAGACGCGCAGAGACCACCGAGTGCTGGGAAGAGCCGAGGTAAGCCTCGGGAACAAAGAAGGCGGGAACCAAAGCAGTTCCGTAATTTGATAAGGCGACGTAAAGGTAGATTCTAGTTCTAACCACTTAGGTCGCTCAGGCGCTTTGAAAGCTGCAAACATCTGGGCTATCAGTGTAGCTTTATAATAAGAACGGAGGTCTGGAACCCCAAGTCCACCCCTATGCTTTGGAAGTTTGAGAGTGGACATGGCCAATCTCGGCTTTTTATTACCCCAAATGAATGTAGAGAACGAGGTTTGGTAAAGTTGCAAGGTGTTGGAAGGAAGTGGTATAGGGAGCGTACGAAAGAGGTACATTAATTTAGGTAGAGCAGCCATTTTGGCAGCAGCTATGCGTCCCAACCAGGAGATCTCAAATTTGGTCCATGTTTGAAGATCATTTCTAATAGTTGGCCAGGATTTGACATAATTAGCATGGAATAAAGACGAAAAGCTTTTTGTTAGCTTGATACCCAGGTAGCACAGAAAATCATTCCTCCAATCAAAAGAATATAGGCGTTTTAATATAGACAAATCATAAGCAGATATGTTAAGTGGGAGTGCTTGCGTTTTGCTTGAATTGTTTTTATAGTAGGAAATCTTGCCATATTCCTCTAGGAGCTGGATCAGAGGGGGGAGTGACACAAGGGGTTGTGATAAAACCAAAAGTATGTCATCCGCAAATAGGCTAATTTTATGAGTTTGCGATTTGAATGAGAATCCCTGAATAGAGGGATGATTCCTGATCGCGATTGCCAATGGTTCTAAAGCTAATACAAATATGAGTGGAGAGAGAGGGCATCCCTGACGAGTGCCATTGGTAATATTAAAGATGTCAGAATAGAAACCGGAGTAAAAAACCCTTGCTGATGGTGAATCATACAATGCTGTGATTGCAGTGATAAACGAATCAGGAAGATGAAAAAATTTAAGAGTCTGCGTCATATAACCCCAGTGAAGGCGATCAAATGCCTTTTCGGCATCGAGCGAAAGGAGCAGTAACTCCTGTTTAGTATGTTCAGAGTCTGCAATGATATCTATAAGAAGTCTAGTGTTGTCCGGGGCCTGTCGACCCGGGACAAAGCCGACTTGATCTTTATTAATTAGAGTAGGGAGGTAGATATTTAACCGGTTGGCTAGGACTTTCGCGTATAGTTTGATATCCGTATTTAACAATGAAATAGGGCGAAAGTTTGGGCAGGCGGTGGTAGGTTTACCTGGCTTTGGTAACGTGATTATCATAGCTTCAAGCATCTCCCGAGGGGTAGTACCGTCACGAAAAAAGCTGTTAAAAAGGTCTGTCAGACACGGCATTAAGACCTCGGCAAAGGTAATATAGTATGAGTTGGGAAAACCGTCAGGCCCCGGAGACTTATGTGGTTTAAGTTGTTTTAAGGCATTTTTGACCTCCGTCGGGGTAATGGGGTCCGCCAGGGCTCTCTGCGCGTCTGGAGACAGCTGTGGGATGGGAAGAGAGGACAAGAAGTCTACCATAGGAGACAAAGGGGGCTGAAATGTATTTGCATCGTCCTTAAGATTGTATAACTTAGCATAATAACGGGCGAATGCGTTTGCAATGAGCTTAGGGTTCCTGATAGGTTCCCCATCTTGGGAAGAAAGGAAAGGAATCCGAGACGAAGCCTGTCGTTTTCTAAGTTTGTTTGCGAGTAGTCTATCAGCTTTATTGCCTTTTGAATAAAACATTTGTTTAAGATTGCGAAGGGCCGTAGCCGAACGCGTAAGCAAGAGGTTGTTGTAACGTGCCTTAACATCGGAGATCTGAAGTGCAAGTGACGGAGAAGGCGCTAGTTTGTTTAGGTCATTAAGTTCGGATAGTTTAGCGCGTAGTTCATCAAGGTGTGCAGTATACGTTTTTTTAAGGCGGGCTCCATATTTGATGAAAAGGCCCCTGACAAAAGCCTTATGGGCCAGCCAGACAGTAGAGAGCGGGACGTCAGGTGTCAGGTTGGACGTGAAAAAATGTCGGAGTTCCGTAGATATCGTCTGTAAAAGGTCAGGATTTGAGAGAAGCGATTCATTTAATCTCCATCGCCTATCACTGGATGGAGGTGTCGCTATGGGCATGTGAAGTAAAATGGGGGCATGGTCGGACCATGTTATGTCACCAATAGTGGAAGAGACAATGGTCTGTAATGTAGTTTTATCTGTAAGAAAAAAATCAATACGAGTGTATGTATTATGTGGCGCCGAATGGAAGGTGTAATCTCGTTCGGTTGAATGTTGACATCTCCAAACATCGTGGAGATCAAATTCCGTCAGTAGGTGTTGGAGCTTAGAATGGCGGCTAGGTGCGTGTCTCCTAATACAAGATGATGTGGATGTAGAGTCCAAGCTCTTATCAACGATCATGTTAAAGTCGCCACAAATAATAAGTCTACCGTACTGCGCCTTCGTGCATCTCCCCAGGCTCTGTTTAATGAATGATAGTTGTGATGTGTTTGGAGCATATATGTTGGCAATCGTAATAGGATCGCCATCTAATGATCCTGATAGAATAAGCAGCCTACCCTGTGGGTCCGCATATTTGTAAGTCAATTGGAAAGAGCAATCCTTACTAAATAGTATGGAGACCCCTTGTTTCTTGGTATCTGACATCGCTGAGTAATGAGTAGGGAAAGCAGGGGAATAGAGTTTAGGAGCATGCTTCCTAGCAAAGTGGGTCTCCTGAAAACAGGCTACCGTGGCTTCAATTTAGCGGCTTCCCGCAGTGCCAATTTTCGTTTATGGGGGGAATTTAATCCCCGTACATTCAGAGATAAAATGTTAAGGGTCATAATGCAGAAGAGTAAAATGAGAACAGACGCTATAGCTACTAAAGGGGCCGAGTATGTGAACGGTCAGGAAAAAGAGTTGTCCTACCCCACGAGAGTCTGCGCCGGTGTCAGGACTTCCTCCTCCGTACAACCACCATCTGTAACCGAAGCTCACCCTCTGGAATGAACAAGGACTGCTGGCCTGCAGGAACAAGCACCCCCCGCTCCCCAGGGCCCCAATCAGCCAGCCCCGCGTCGCTCCACATCGCCCCACAAGCTCCGGCACACTCCATCTCCCACCAAAGGTGGGCAAGGAAACTACATTGGAGGGAAACATAAGCATGAAGGAAAGATACAAACACGAATAATTGCAATAGCACTTCAAAATAAACCAAGTGAAACATATTAACTCAAGGTGTAAAAACCTTGTAGGTATTGGCGGACCCATACTCAAAAGAGCAGGAGCACCAAAAAAAAACCCACTAGGTGGGGGAGGAGCGTCTTGTGAGTCCAACCTAGATCACATTGGATCTAATACCCATGGATAGGGACTTCACTATGGGGGTATCAGTAAGGAGACCTCCAGCAATAGTCGGTAAGGCTCTGGCTATAATGCCTCACGTCAAGGTGGGCGATGGAAGAAAGAGAAAAGAAAGAAAAGAAAAAAAAAAAAAGGAAGACCTGCAGAGGTGCGCCGCAGGATGTAGGGTAGTAGCATTGGGTGTCGTGGAGTTCCGCAGTGGCGCACCGCTGGATGTAGAGTTGGTGTCTTCGGATGTCGTGGAGTCACACAACGGTGCGCCGCTTGATGTAGGGTTGGTGTTTTTGGTGATCATGAAGCGCCGCAAGGAAATGCCGGAAATGTAGTTCCACAGGATGCAGGATTTTCGGTTGTCATGGAGTTCAGCAGTGGTGCGCCGCCTTATGTAGGGTTGGTGTCTGTGGTTGTCGTGGAGTCCTGCAGTGGTGTGCCTCTGGAAGTGGAGTCTGTGTCATTGGTTGACATGAAAAGTCGCAGGAATGCATCGCTTGATCACTGGGTAAAGGATGGCGGCTTTGATCACCATGGAGTTCTGCAGTGGTGTGCTGCGTGAGACAAAGCTGGCGTCATCGGTTGAAGTGGAGATCTGTAGTGGTGTGCCGCTGGAAGCACGTTTGGTGAATGTGGTTGTCAGGAAGATTTGTAGTGGGACGCCGTTGAATGTAGGGTTAGTATTTCAGAGTGCCGCGGAGTTCAGCGAGGAAGTGCCGTAAGTGTATCTCCGCTTGATGTAGGGAGGTGTCTTGGGTGGCAGAGTTAGTGACGTTGGTTGCCATGGATTGTTGCAACGGCACTCCGCTTGATGAAGGATTGATGATGTTGAGGGAGAAAATAAAAAAAATAAAAAATAAAAAATAAAAAAAAATGTCCGCCGTGAGACCCAACCTGTATAGAGGGTGTAGGTAAGTCAGCCACATGGAGTTATACTGCAGCGGACTGGAAAAGGCAGTACATATCATTTCTGGAACCATTCTTTCCGCAAACGGGTGTTAGAGGACCGCAGCAGGGGCTGTGCAGGTGATGGGAGACCCCACTCCGAAAGTGCTGTTGTACCTTCTTCCAGTGACGTAATCACCCTGAGGATGCCTTTCCGGTGAACCAGTAATTTGGTGGGGAATCCCCATCTATAGTTAATACCGTTTTGCCGCAAGACAGCCGTAATGGGTTGAAACAGCCGTCTCTGGGCTAGTGTATATGCAGAAAGATCTGAAAAAAGAGATAAGCCTGTAAAGGCCTCCGGAATATCTTTGTTAGTGCGTGCTGCTTGTATGATTTTTTCTTTAGCTTGAAAGAAGTGAATCCGTGTAATAACATCTCTCGACACAGATGAGGGAAGGTGTGCAGGTTTAGGCAGGCGGTGGACACGATCTAAAATAGCATCCATATCAGACAGGTCTGGGACCAAGGCCTTAAAGTACCCAGCTAGGAATTCAGGGAGTTGTTGTGGCGTTATAGATTCTGCTATGCCCCTGATTCGGATGTTATTACGTCTGCTACGGTCTTCCATGCTAGCTAATTTAGTTTTGAGTAGTGTATTGTCTTCTTCAAGTAAATTAAAGCGATCAACCAAATCATTATGAGCAGTGCTGAATTCCTCCATTTTATTTTCTAAATGGGAAGTTCTTTCACCCAATGCTTGAATATCAATTTTAATTTCTTGAGCAAGTTCCCTCAAATCTCCTTGTAGGGAGCTACGGAGGTCCAGTAACATAGCTTTCAGCGTTTTTTCAGAAAGACTTACTTCAGAGTCCTCTGCAGGAGCGTCAGAAGCTGGTGAGGCTTCACCAGAGCTGGGCCTCTCCCGCGTGTCCTCCGCCATTTTGCGGCGCGGGGTGAAGAAGCCTCCCTGCTTGTCCTGCCGTTCGAGCCGTTTAGCGGCTCTGGAAGCCATTTGCCGTGCTGCGTATCGGACCCGCCGAGGGAAAACGTTCACCTCGCGGGATTCAGGTGGGTTGCCGCCGCGTATATGCCGCTCGTGGTCGCGTTGGAAGCAGAGCTCAGTTAGCTTGCGGCCATCTCCGAGCTCCGCCAAGCCACGCCCCGAGAAGTAATTTTTAAGATGATTTGATAGGTCTGTGACATGGGTTGGATTATCTAAAAGGTTTTCATTAATTCTCCAGCACTATGATTTTTTGGGAAGTTGAGGAGTTTTAACGTTATATAAACCAGTGCGTGATCACTTAGGACTGTAAGGATAATAAATGGTGATGAAACATAAAGTGTGTCTATCCTGGTGTACCTATTATGTGTGGGTGAAAAAAGTATAATCCAGTTCTGTGGGGTGTAAAGCTCTCCATGTGTAAATTAGTAGGCTGAGATGAACTAAGCATTTCACTTTCTTAATTTTAAAATAAGGGATATGAGATTTCCCAGATGACGCATCTAATTTATGGTCAAGGATCATTTTTAAATCACCTCCAAAGATAGTTAGGCCTTTAACTTTGATAGGATAATTAAAATTAACCATAAAGTAAAAATAAGTGCAGGAAAAGGAATACTATTGAGAAATAAGAGTATAAAATATACGCCACTCATCATCTGATGTTAGGTTCAGCCATGTATAAACTGCTTTAGGAGATCATCCATCCTAGGCTGCAGTGGAATCCCGGTTTCTCTGGTGTTTGCGCCACTGGGGCTTGGGGACCATGCCATTGGATCCAGCAAGCAGGATGGAGCCTGAAACGAGGATTCCCAATCCTGGATGAAATTCCTCCAAAAATGTAGGGATATTGGAAGCCTGGCAAATAACTTGGGTGACGTCGCCCTTGTGTGCTATAAGGGCAAAGGTGCCCCATTGGTAAGGAATCAAGGCCTCTTTGAGCTTATGTGCGATGGGCCTTTGGTTTTGTCTGTGTTGCAATGTTATCGGAGACAGATCCTGAAAAATGGTGATGTTGTGGCCATCTCAATTGATCTGAGTCCCTGCAAGCAACATATGTTTCTCGGTGGGAGAGCTCGATGGGATGCTGAAGAATCATATTAAATATTGCTAAGAGTGTTTGGGTAATGGCGTTATGTTCCAACCGACTCTGGGACACTGCAATCACGCAGATCGCGCAGATTGTTCCTGCGGTCATGATTGTCTAAATCCTCAGCCCATCTGGTTAAATGATTCAACGTACCTGATTTTGTGATCAGGTGTGCTGTAAGTGTGTCGATCGTTTTGCAAATCAGGTCACTTCCAGAGTCCCCATGCAATTCCTTATCTGACGTATCTCGTTTTTGATTTCAGAGAGATCAGTACGAATACCTCGAGTGGCTTGCTCAATGATCGCAAACATGTCTTCTTTTGTAGGTAATGCGCTGATTTTCTCTTGCCAAATCCAATCGGCTAAGGATATATCTGCAGCATTCAGTCCTGCAAGGACTTCCTCTGAGCTCTCACTCACACAGAGGTAAGAGATGCCTTTTCTTTTGACCCAGAGGGTTTAGGTGTCACAGGGGCATTCATTCTCTCACTAATTCACACAAATCATTTTCACATATTCATTAATGCATTTTCAAAAATCATTCAAACAGTTCATCCCCACATTAATTCACTCACTCTCATTAATTCAAACAGCTCCCCCCCTTCTCACTATCTACCCCCCTTTGTTGTTCACTTACCCTGCTGAAGTTCTGTGGGGGGAGCACAGGGCCTCTGTCTCACTACTGTGCTGCCAGTCAGGGCAGCACTGAGGCGAGTGGTGGGAGCAGAGGAGAGACTTCACTACACGTTCTGGCAATTTCCTTTAGTGATGGGAAGTGAATCGGATCATTTCGACTCGTTCACTGAAATGATCCGATTCATGATCCGAATCTTCAGATCACTCAGTGTGACTCACAGGAGTTACTGTTTTCCAGTAACTCCGTGCAGGCACACTAACGAATGGCCCCGCCCCTTTCATTAGTCAATGAATCCTCCCCCCTGCCTACTCCAGTGTCAATGACGGCAAAGAGTCGTTCAAAGATTCGGATCTTACAGGCATCCGAATCTTACAGTGATCCGGATCACTGTAAGATCCGGATCACTGTAAAATCCGGATCACTGTAAGATCCGGATCTTTGAAAGAATCTCTGCCTTCATTGGGATTCGAATCATTCAGATAATATCACCATACTTTTATAAATAAATACATTAATAATCACTGCCCCCAGGATTTACATTGCCCTTTACCTGCAACTGCACCTTAAGCTAACTTTATTAAATTAATTAAATTAACCCTCACCATTAAATTAACCCTCAACACCCCATCAACCATGACTGCCCCTAAAATTAACCCTAAACACCCCGTTTAGCATAACTGCTCCTAAATTAACACTAAAGACCCCATCAACCATACCAATTTATTAGGTAATTTATCTGGAGTACATGCAATTAATTTAGGGGGCAGTTTATGGTAATGGAGTATTTAGGGTTAATTTCAGGGCCGTTTATGGTTAATGGGTCTTTAGGGTTAATTTCAGGGGCCGTTATGGTTAATGGGATCTTTACGGTTAATTTCAGGGGCAGTTATGGTTGATGGGGTATAAGGGTAAATTTTACGCTGATGACTGAGGGTTAATTTAATTAATTTAATAAAGTTAACTGAAGGTGCAGTTATAGGTAAAGGGGGGCAAAAAGGGGGAATTTAAATCCAAGGGGCAGTGAACATTATTTATGTATTTATTTATTAAAGTATGGTATCAGTAATATTCCCTGAATGATTCGAATCTCTGTAAGATTCGGATCCCTGTAAGATCCGGATCCCTGTAAGATTTGAATCATTTGAATCTTCGGATCATTCGAATCTTTAAACGACTCTCTGACTCCTGTTCCTCTGTGAATTAATGAGCTGTAACCTGACCCCAGAGTCTGGGTCTAAGTGCTCTGCAGATGACTTACTCTAGGATCAGGTTACAGCTGCATGATTCACAGACTGAACTGGCACTGCTACAAATGAATCGTTCCGTCTACTGAACCGATTCATCCGGATCACTAAAAAGAATCGGATCAAATGAACGATTCGTTCATGATCCGGACATCACTAATTTCCTTTTACATGGGCAGTGTCCCACACGCACAGTTGCACGCTTGGTCCTCTGCAAACTTGGTATGTCAGGAAATCCTTTGCCTTCTTAGACGAGTCCTTGTACATGACTTTCTGCTTTACATTTTCCTGGTGGTGGCTTGATTGACCGTAGCCTATACCTGAACCACATTTCCCTGAATGACAAATTATGAGTCTCCACAGTTCAGTTTACTGTTTTACATTATTTAGTATCCCTCCTAATTTTTCAAGGCAGCTCCATCTCTGCCAATGATTTTGATGAAGTCTGAAGAAATGGTAATGTTAATAGAATATTCCCCATGAGTCTGGTGCTTCTTGCCACACTGCTGGATCTAGAGGAGCAGTTTGACCCAGAGCTTGGAAGCTGTGGGTTAGTCCCTTGAGTAGTCCCTTGAGTGATTTATTAAGTTAGGGACATCAAGAATCTCCTTTTTACCATGAAACTCCCTGTCTCCCCCTTAGACCTGCCACCCCAAGCCTTTTCAGCCTAGGTCAGAATACATCACGTGCATTTGGATGTCACAATTGTGCTATGGGTGACTTTTTTCCCTTCTTTCATTTCATCTTAGCCTTTGCTCAACCATGCTCACAATACAACCTTTTCTCTGCAAAATAGAGCTGGTCAGGGTATGCAACCAGCAATAAGTATGAACTACAAGTAATGCACCCTCCTGATTTGTTTAGTGTACATATTTGCATGTTATAATTTCCAAAAGGTTCCAATACACTGCATTTTTTTATTTTCTTATATTTCTGTTCACGTGACAAGCATAATATATTACAGCTTATTCTTTCAATTCCTTGCTTAATCATTTTGAACATCTGTGGTTTATGGTTTTCTTCTTTGGTCAATGTGTAGTCATTTACAGCTCCCTGTAGCAAGAGCATGACATTTACATATTTTGTATGCTATGTATAGGTATTTTAAGTCTACTGGGAAAGTTTTAACTTGCAAGTTTTGCTCTTTAGGGTCTTTTTAAAGGATGAAATACCTGCTGATGGTATTCCTTCCAAAACAGAAAGAAAGGCGTATTCCTTGTATTAAACCAGTTGAGTGTACAATAAATAAGACTATATTACAACTAGATTTTCTAAGGTCCCACAGGGTTTGACTGACTGAACAGGAAGGAAGGGCAATGACGTATTTCCACAGCAAGAAAAAAAAAAAAAGAAAAAAGTTGTCTCCTGCCAAGTAACAGATTATCTGTGATGATTTTCAACACTGCAGTCGACACGGTAGGTTTTTATTTAAAATTAATTTATTAGAATAGCAGTTACCAATGAATATTAAGGGAACTGAAGAAACCGGAGATTGTTTCTAGTGAATTATGTGGGAGTTTCTTTAGTGATATTAGCTTTATGTTTACTAATATTCATGTAATTATATTTAAGTATATCCAATTGTAAGCATATAATGTGAATATTAACATATACAAGATTATTTCAATAGATTTAGTTATGCTTTTGTTTAATCACAGCTTTCTGTAGCTGAGTTACCTTTATTTGGTTTTTTAGAGTCAATAAATGACACCAGAAAATCTTCTAGTAAAGCTCAAGAATATGTTTAGGATACTAACTTGCTTCAAAAGTCATTGTGAGCCACAGCTTAAGCATGTATTGCATTCACGCTTATAATTAATGCAGTAAGAATTAAAATATTAGACAATGCGTCATGGTGTACTATAATGTAATAAAGATCTTCATGGGTTATTAAATTAAAATGTATGAGTAAAAGCTTACATAAGCATTCTATGGTAGATAATAGGTAGCTCCGCAGCTGCTTTCAAACTACAACCCCCATTATCCTCAGATAGTCTTGCGCTGTTGTAGTTCCAGAAGAAATGGAAATATGGAGGGCACTGGCAAGCCACTGTTGTCCCAGCAGTTTCAAATCATTAATATAGCATGGGCTCAAGAACCAGGCTATAGATGCTTCTGACAATTATTGCATCTACTATGGAAGCAATGTACATTTTTTCTGTGGAGCAGAGTTTACTACTTTCAATGAAATAAATAATGTTTTACTTTGACAGCTGCTGCTACTGGTGGCACTTTTGTGTTTACTGTTTTTTTTTAGTAAGGATGCAGGCTATTTTACACTTGAGGATGAAAGGGATTTCAGCATTTATTATACCCACACAAAGCATATACAGACATAACCCCTAATATGGCAGGTATGGGACCAGACCACTGTATTTGCATTTAAAAAACCAAACAATTTTAATAGTAATTTAACCCCTTTGCATCCTGTGACATACCAGCAATGTCATGCCCAAGTGGGCTCATCGGTTCTTTGACATACCCAGTATGTCATGCAAAAAGAATGCCCCCATGTTGCCACAATCGTGGTGATCACAATGGCACTGCTGCTGCTGTCTGCCCAGGTGTCTGAAAAATTACATTTATTTTTTTAAAAATAATCGGCCAACTAATCGATTATGAAAATAATCATTAGTTGCAGCCCTAGAATAAACCCCTCTCATTCTGAAATTGGCCATACCATCTCTACCAGGTAGCAAGTTCATGTATGTATTACACAAGTTGGAGTGACAGCCAGCATTTAAGTAACTGGAATACATACTGGCATTCTAATATGGTCCTCTGTTTGTCACAAAGTTTCAAAAGCTTAGACACCTAGAAGGAATATCTATGTGGCTGAATCCCAGATGAAGTCTAAGAAAAGGTAGGGATTCAAGCTTTATATTCCTTCCAAGTGCTCCAGGTATAAAGTGAAGGTGTGCATGCTCTGCGAGAGAGACAGGTAAACAAAGAAAAGGATGGCCACCTTGACCCTCCAGGGCACCCAGAACATCTGGAAACAAGTACCACTATTGTTAATTATTATTATGAAGAGAAGGTACCACCTGTATGTAGAAAACTGCTACACAAGTGTCCCTATGTTCAAGCTACTGTATTGTTTTGATAAAGTAGCGTGCACTACTATATTTCAGAACTTGAAATACCTTGGTGTGTCTAGTTGTTTGCATTCCCAAACTAAGTAGCGCCTTGCCCTGTATGGAATTATTTTGAAATACTTCTCCCTTCCTCATTCCCTAACCCTTTAGAGCACTATTCACCTTGACCTGCTTGCCAGATATGATTGGCCATATAGGTCAACTTTCTTAAATGCTGCAACCCCTTTGTTCCTTTCTATTCCTACCCTCACCTCTCTTAGATGTTCTCAGACAGGCCCCCACAACCCTTTCCAATAATCTTCTTTCCTGTCAATTATAACATAAGCCGTGTTCTCCTTACACGATTATGTTGTTCTAAGCCTGTCTCGTTTCCATATTACAGATTCCATAACCATTGTGCTTTCTATCAAGGTTTCCAAGATGTTAATTGCTGACACTCTCTTGCCCGAATTCACCTTTTTACCTAGCATAACCTTGCCTGTCCAACCCAGTTCAATTAGTTTTTATTTGCATATTAATCTAATCTACAACTAAATTCTACATACCCCTTCATGCCCTGTATGAATTTACCCCTTCATAAAAAGAAGAAAAAAAGTAGTAACATTCTTGTCTTTTTGGACAAATTACAATAGTACAACTGCCTAGGTTTTCACCACAATGCAACACATAATCAGTCTCCTACTTCAACTATGTAATCCACACTGTAAGCCCGACAACAAATAATACTTATATTCAAGGTATACCGTATTTGCTCGAATATATGACAAGGTCTTATAAGACCCGTCTTATATTCAAAGTCATCTTATAATCAGACCTCAAATACAAGACTTAAGATCCAGATCTCTAGCAGTGCTGTAGGAACCTGGATCCTCCTCTCTGGCAGCCCGCGATACACGCAGAAAACCACCGCTGCTGCCGGCACTTCTGCATGGGAAACACATGACGGAGCGCATATAGGGGGTATAAGGCATATCTGGGGGGGCAGAGTAGCAAGCTGTGGGGCAGATGTGCATAACTGGGGGGCAGGTTGGCAAATAACAAAAATGCATTTTTCTCAATCATAGTTTTTATTAAATATAAAAAAATAGTTTGTGAATTAATATTTACTAATAAACCTTTTTTCTTATAGGGTAGCCTTATATTCAGGCTTTCATAATATTAATAATAAATTAATACCCACATTTTGAGGGGACGTCTAAATCGAGCAAATACGGTATTTTCTAAAAACAAGAATTATTATAATGCAAATTTAGCTTGCTTGGTGTAATGTGTCTATTTAAGTGTGCTAGCCTTTTAGACTGTAAATAAAATGAATAGTCTTGATAAGATTTGATAAGATTGCAGTTGCCTGCTTGTTTCAACTTGCACGCACTAATGTACACTCACATCTCCTGTATGCGCATTAAGCATTATTTGCTTACAAATGTACAAGTTTGAAGCTGCAAATGATATGTCGTTTTTGCTTTTTCATCTTTCTCTTTCTTTTCATTGTCTTCCTCTCACTGTCTTTTTATCTCCTTTCTCTGTCTCAACCCCTCTTTCTACTCTCCCCCCTCATTCTTTCTCCTTTTTCTCCAATTTTCACACTACTCTTCTGTCTCTCTTTTTCTGTTCTGTTTCTCCCTTCTCTCTCTCCCTCTTCTCTGTTATTCAGCACCCCAGGCCCCCACCATACTATCAAGAATACTATCCCCCGGCAACCCTCTTTCCTATACCTTTACCGCCTCCTGTCCATATCACCTTGTCTGCACCCCATTCAAGCCACCAAGCTATTCTAGTGTCCACATTTTGTGCACTGTCATTGTGTACAAGAGTAAAATATTTATGAAAATCATTATTCAGAGTGATAATAGTTAGAAAAAGCCTGTTCCAATGAGATAAGGGACTGGAAGCACAGCCTCTGCTATCATGTGATAGAAATCTAATGTGTAAATAAGTGTATGACAGTTAGTATAGATTATAGTAGGTAATATAGTAGTAATATAGTAGGGATTAATTATACTCTCCAATATATTCAGCTAATAAACCTTTGCAGGTCAGCTTTTTATTTAACAAAAAAGTAGCACAAAACATTTAGGATGTTTTTTCAGTTTCTATGGAAACAAGTTATCAGTACCTACTTTGTTTCATAGAGCAATTAAGTGTTTAAAAAAAATGAATGTGAATGAAGCAAACATGTATATGCGGAAATTAGGGCTGCAACTAACGGTTACTTTCATAATTGATTAGTTGACCGATTATTTTTCCGATTAATCGATTCAAAAAATAAATGTAAATTTTTCATTTATTGAAAATAATTTAATAAACAGGATGTTAAAAACAATAAGAGAAAAATAATTTCTGTTTTTATTTCCCCACTGCCCCCCCCAGTTATGCACATTGAGCACAGGCTTGCCACAACTGCTCGCATATACATATACCCCAGATTATGCCATAACTGGTCTTCCTACACATAGTGCCTTATATACCCACTATAATATGCCTTAATACGCCAGCTTCTTAATATTTTTACTTGTGCCGCTGAATTTTATGCTGACCACCAGTAATGCCTATACTGTTCCCAGAATAATGCACTCCATCGTCTCTGGGAGTTTCTTGTAACATGATATGGCTTATACCCCAGATAGGCCACTATCCGTCTCCCAAGATATGCACATTAAACCCCAGATAACCACTATTGCCCATATTTCATTATAACCCATATACCATATACCATAGTGCCCTCTGATATGCCTTATACCCCCTGAGTCGATTGTATGTCACTCTGCCCTCCCTGATATGCCTTTTACCCCCTGATATGACTTTTACCCTCTGATATGACTTTTACCCTCTGATATGCCTTTTACCCCACGATATGCCTTATCCCTCAGATATGCCACCGTGCCCCCAAGATATGCCTTATACCTCCTGATATCCATTATGCCCCTATATGCCACTGTGCTCCTGATATGCCTTATGCTCCTATATGCCACTGTGCTCCTGTTATGCCTTATGCCCCTATATGCAACTGTGCCCCTGATATGCCCTATACCACTATATGCCACTGTGCTCCTGATATTTCTTACTGCCCCCCAGATATGCCTTATCCCCCAGATATGCCACTCTGCCCCAGATATGCCTTATCCCCCAGATATGCCTTATACACCCTGATATGCCTCTATACTCCCTGGTGTTTAGTGGGGGCAGCCAGTGAACAACCACCTCCGGGACTTCCGCTGGGGCTTTTATGGTAAAGCAACAGAAGGTAATGTCACGCCAGTGCTCCATTATAGAAGCCCAGGCAGAAGTGGAGGGCAGTAAGAGAGGACGTCTGCACGCATAGCACAGATGCCCACCGGCTGCTAGAGAGGAGGAGAGGATACAGGTCCCCTGCCGCACTGCGGGGGATCAGGATCTTAGTGTTATAGTCGCTATAAGACGAGGGGTTGACAACGATTTTCATTATCGATTATTATAATTTTTATCAATTAGTTGTTGCAGCCCTAGTAGTTAGTATTTTTCCAAATTTAACATAATAGTCTCTTGATAATAGTGTTAACAATAGTTGTTTTACAATTGTACTTATTATTTGTGATATTCCCACGCTACATGATGGTCATGGCATTATAACGCATGTGTTTAATTAATGCATTCTTCTGTATGCAGGCAATGACACGTTAAAAGGAGGAGGGCTTATCATCATCCACAAAGGAACATTATTGAGAACTACATTATTATCTTCTTATAAACCAAGTAAAGTTATTCCTGGATTGTGCTGGAATTAAAGAAGAATGGCAATTGATTTTAATTTGAGCTTTCTGAAGGAGCTGGAAAGGGAGAAGGTTTTAGAGGTCCTGTATCGAGATCAGTCACTTCAAAAGGCAGAGGAAGAAAGGATACGGTAATGCAAATTACTTGACTTTGCTTTTATGTTGTATCACATACTCTTGACTTAATAGATTTTAAATGTTAATGTTAATTCTCATAGCTGTTAAAGCAGAGTTTTACAAAAACATAACTGGTAAAATTTTGCACATGTTCAAAATTTTATTTATATTGTGCCAACAATTTATGAAGTGCTTCTTACAGTGCATACATACAAAGGGTATGATTAGTGGCATATTTTCACCTAGTCTATACATGGTAAACTAAAAGAAAATCACCTATCAAACAATGCCATCGATCTTATTTATATATATGTTCACAATATAGTTGTTTTTCTGAATTGTATAGTTGGGTTGCAGAGTTAGCCCTGTACTTGTAATTGGCCCATATAAAAACTCTGACTTTATATGCCATGACTTCAACACCATCCAAAGAAACAACATTTGAATAGGAGACATGATGATTTATATTTTATTATATTTTTTTATAAAATGTATACAATTGAAGGTGAATTCACTGAGAGTTGGCAGAAAATACGGTAGCAAACTCACCCAAGATGGACCAATGCCCGGATCAAGTTTTCACTGCTGTCAAATTTTGTTTGCAGCCGCAGTTGTTTGTGATAAAATTGCAAGAGAAAGAAATTCTAACAAATCTGTCCTAATGTTCAAAGACATAGCATGCACATTATAGCTGATGTCATGGCAGTAGGGCTCTTCTGCAATTCAATGTTGACAGCTGCAAGGACCAAGTAGATTTCCCCATACCCCCTTAGAAATAGTTGTGGCAGAGCCCCAGGAGAGGCTCTGCCACACCCACATCCAAACACACACATCAGGACAGGCTCTGCCACACCAACACCTATACACACACACACACCCCAGGACAGGCTCTGGTAAACTGATAACCAAAAACACACAAACAGCAGGACACAATCTACGTCACTGACATCTACATCAGGATGGATTTTTCACACTGCATTGTCGTTTATACCCCCTTAGTGTTTTTGACCCTTGTGTATTGATGCCCCAGCCAGCACCCTTTTAGTATAGATTAATGTGGTGCCCCACACCCTTGTATAATCGCCTCCAGTCACCACTATTTGTATTAATGCCCCTAGCAAGCCCCTTTATTATTGATTTATGTGATGGCCCCATCGCATATACGCGTTAGACGTGCATTTTTATCTACATAATGAGTTCTTATCTCTTTGAAGTAAAGACTATGATTGAAACATGATTTCAAAATTACAGCTGAACTGGCAGTTTCGTTAATATTAGACCCTGCTGCCGATATATATATAAATATTGGATCCCGTTGCTGATATATATATATTATATATATATATATATATATAATATATTAGCCCCAGTTGCCGATATATATTATTAGTCCCTGCTGACTATATATACATATAAATATATAAATATTAGACCCTGCTGCCGATAGCAGGTATAGATCAACACACAAACCCAGCTTCCATCCATAGATCAATTGAAATTCACTTGTGATCTCAGCACTGAAGGTACATATATCAAATCAACAGAATCATACATACAAATCCTGTATTTGCAGGTATACAATAACAATACATAAAACGTAGCTTTGCAGGTATAGATCAAAAAATACATGGAAACAGTATTGCAGGTATTACCGTATTTGCTCGATTATAAGACGACCCTTATTATAAGACAAAATCTGAATATTAATTTAGGAAAAAAAGAAAAAGCCTGAATAAAAGACAACCCTACATGTAAACTATTTTTTTAATAAAAGCTATGATTGAGAAAAATATTTTGTTTTTAATTCCTTTTATTTTCCAACCTGCCCCCAGTTATGCACATCTGCCCCAGGCTTGTCACTCTGCCCCATAAATGCCTTAAACCCCTATATGCCACTGGGCCCCATGATATGCCTTTTAACCCTTTAAATGCCACTGGGCCCAATGATATGCCTTTTAACCCTCTATATGCCACTGTGCCCCATGATATGCCTTTTGACCCCCTATGTACCACTCTGCCTCCAGACATGCCTTATACCCCTATATGCCACTCTGGCATTTAGGGGGTTAAAAGGCATATTATGGGGCAGAGTGGCATATAGGGAGGTATTAGGCATTTCAGGAGGCAGAGTGGCGTATAGAGGGTTAAAAGGCATTTCTGGAGGCAGATTGGCATTAAGGGGGTTAAAAGGCATTTCATAGAGCACTCTGCCTACAGAAATGCCTTATGCCCCCCATTTAACACCCCACCCAAAAGTCATACAGAAAACAATGACTTTACGTTATTGCTGATAAAGGTGGTTCTACAAACTATTGAATCATACTTAGTTTTTCACACATGGCTTTTTTGTTAAATAAATCATGGCACAGTGTAATATTTCACGTGTTGTTCATCTGAGGTAGTATTTACCTAATTTTTAGACCTGCTGAGTAACAGGTGATTGTGAGTATCTGTGATTGAGGGATTGAATGAGTACCTGTGAATGAATGAGTATCTGCGAATGAGTGAATGAATATCTGTGAATGAGTATATGAATGCGTATCTGTGAATAAGTATAGGAATGATTGAATGAATGTTTGTGAATGAGTAAATTAATGAATGTGTGTGTGATAGCATGGATGTGTAAATGGAGGAGGGGGAAGCTGAGGGACACTGTTTGAGGCTAGGATGCCACAGGCAGGCTGTTTGGGGGCAAAGGTGAAAAGTACTATGCTTCTAATCTGGGTATTGCAATCAGGGTGCCAGGGCTGACAGGATACTAAAGGGGGGTTAATTCACAAGGGGGTGCTGGCCGGGGGCATTACATAAATCAATATTAAAGGGGGCTGGATGGTGGGATAAATATACAATGTTGGGCTAGCTGGAGGCAATGCACAAGGGTTTGGGGGCATTAGGGTGACCACATTGGCCATGTTTTCCAGGACACATATAACTGCTGACCAGCCCAGATCAAACAATGTCCTGCAGTATGGGGGATGTATAGACTCATGGAAGGAACCAACTAGTCAGAGATACATCCTCCGTACTGCAGGGCAACATTTTATCTGTGCTGACGGCATCAGTACACAGCTGGGGCCATTACATAAATCAATACTAAAGGGAGGGGGAGGCTGGGGCATAAATACACATAGTGCTGGCTGGGGGCGATACACAAGGGGGCAGAAATACAAAAGGGGTGTGTCAGTGTGGCAAAGCTTGTGCTGGTGTGTGTGTTTGGGTATTGGTGTGGCAGAGCCTGTCCTGGTGTGTGCCTCGGTGTCAGTGTGGCAGAGCCTGTCCTGGTGAATTTGTAGAGCACTTCAGAGGACAAAAACATTCTAGGCCCAGAAATTAGTGAGAGGAAAAGTAAAGGTTTTGTGTTATTTACTCTATTTCAATCTGCATATTTTATTAAAAAGGATTAGTGTCACACAAAAAAAAGATGACTTTTTTTAATGTACAGATGTACTTCCCAATCCCATCACATTACATCAATATGTATTAGAAAATCAGGAAAAGAAGGGCATGGATGGTGGGCTGATTTGGTGGCACAATGGGACACTTGACTAGACTTGCCCCCCATGCCTTAGGCCGCCAGCCCTCCCCTGGAGATACCTCATTGGAAGCAATAATCATGCAGATCCAGAGAAAGGCAGTTAAAGAGGCACACTATTTTATTATTATCTATTGCTGGTAGGGTATGTGCTAAACAGGTCTTTACTTGAAGCATAAAAACATAGCATCATAAATAGCAGAGAATCATTGGTGGAGGCGTACTCCGGTGAAACATAAATAATAAAGGTACCACTTATAGGACATTTTTTAAAACAAATATTACATATATATTCCTTACAACAAAAGCACAGTGACTGAAGCATATTGTTTATGTTGGAGCTATATATATCTTTACTTGTATGTGATTCTGGGATTTAGAATAAAGGAAGTTAATCATTCTGGTCAGTAATGCAATTCTACCACCTGCTGAATAAATTATGAAATTATTGTACTCATGAGTGTAGTATGGTTTTGATCCTTAAAACAAATATGAGCGTAAATATCTTCAATGTTTAATATTCCTAAGAATGTGTGTTTTCCCCTCAAGGTTAACGTGTCAGCTAAACCAACTATACATTCATCAATAGCGCATAAAAATGTAACCTGTTTTATTAACATTTTTACATCAGTTCAGTGGTTTTTCTAAATATCTTGATAGACCTACACATGCCTCGGAGATAAGTATGTTACTGATCTCAGCACTTTCCATATCCCGGCTTGCAGTTGATTAAATCTACCTGAGTGGCTGCTTACTGTGCTTTTTTAAAAATATTCTATTTAGCCACATTTAATGCCAAAGGGAGAAAAAACAAAGCATTACTTACTCTTGTGCAACGGAAAGAGTAACTTACAAGTTGGGTTTAAGAAAATATTCTACAACTTGTAGGTACCCATAGGTATAGGCAAGATACTGATTGTATGAATAGATTTGTATTATAATATGTGAAGCTAAAATAGTAAGGATTTGCCAAGTTATGTATCCATCATCCATGGTTTCCATTGTTCACTAAAGTCCTCTAGGTTTTTGTATGCCCATTGTGACTTCCTTTTTTCTCATACATATGGAATGGAACATTTGTAGCTAGGCTTTGATCATTGATATATATACGGTAATGTATTTCACCATTTTCTTAAAAAAAAAAAAGAATTCTGTTTTAATAAGCTTCCTTAATCTTTAGACCTGGAGGCTACCATTGTAGATAGTCATGCAATATTTCAGGTGAGTTTGCCTGCTTACCACAATGAGCTGACTGTTTATGGTGGTGCTGATCAATGAAACCCTTTCCCCTAGAGACTTTCATTAGTTAAAGCGTGACTGTCTGAGTGAGTTAGGCTAAGCAACTGGATTGTTTAGCACAAGGCAATATGATAAGGACTCAGTGCTTCTTGTAGATTGGACTAGAACATATAATGGCTAAAATACACCTAATGTTGCACATAGCTTCTAAGTATCCCCCCATGGTCTCCAGTTTTCCATTGTTCATTTAAGGTGTTTCTTGGTTCTATTGCTATGTCTGTTTATTGGTTTTCTTTATATATGCTGCCCTCTTAATATTTTTTTATATATGTTTACACTTCTATCTGTGACTGTTGCACACTCATTAGGGTTTATGTCCTAAATGGATAGTTGCCAGGAGGGTTTGCAGAAGTTTACTGTACAATTATAAAGGCCCATCTCCAATAAGCTTTTGCTGCAAAAGAAACTTGTCTATCTCTGTCTATCTCTGGATAATGCATAGTTAAATCAGGGGGATCCTCGCCCACTGAACTATGAATTATACAAGGCCAGCTCAGCCCTTCTTGCTGGAGGAACTTGCTAGTGTTGACTCTTTGTAAAGAATAGTGAAGTAAGCGAGTTAAAAACCACAACTCTCCTGCAAACTCTCTTGCCAACTCGCACTTTAGTGATTAGACGTGGAAGTGTTTTTTTTTCTTGTAAGTACTAACCTGTCTGACCATCAAAGTCAAATGTGTAATTTATATGATTATCTTTATTCCTAATAAACCTTGTGACCTATTGCAGTGTGTTTGATGTCTGCATGCTTAGAGAGGCTAATAAGTGTTGATAGCAGGATTAGCCTAGGGTTTTATACATTAGGAATCATTAAATAGCACACATCATTTTGGATAAGCATTTTTTTTCAATTGACGAAGAGGCAGCATCAAAATTTTAACATTTTCAACTTTCACATTTTCCTCGGATGGAGATACCATACAGAGTAATTTATAGCATGATATAGACATTTTGAAATGCTGGCCTAATAGTGTTTATAAAAAAAACATTTCCACAATTACATTTTTTGAAAGAAACAGTCTCCATATGCACTTTTTAAGACCTGCACAAACTGAAATAATTTTGTGGTTTCTATTATATTTGAGCAGGTATTTGCAACCTCTCTGTGCTTACAACAATTTAATGTTCATTCCTGGAATTGCACTCCAGAGAGGTCCCGAAGGCAAGTAATGATTAATGGAGCAATGCAGTATTTGTATTTAGGACTCGTAGCTGGTAAACCACAACATTTACTGGGGGTGCCTGCTTGTGAAAACCAGCTCATTGTGCCATGTCTAGATGGGGATAAAACATGTCTAATGACATATAATTGATTGCATATGCAATAGTATTTTCCTATAACAATATATTTCATTCAATCATGTCACATCATACTAAAATACCACTAAAGCCATTTTAAAGACCATGATTTCATGAGCTCCTGTTGGCTTTTTGGCAATGTTCTCAAAAGATTGGCACCCTTTTATCCACATATGCTGTATCTAAATGCAGAAGCAAAATACATTCTTCCAATGATGATATACGGTAACTACCCTTATTAAGAGATGTTGCTGATAGTTGAGGGCATTGGACTTGGGTATTTCATACAGTAACTTCATAGAACACATGATTACAAGCCTGAAACGGGTTTTGTTCCTTTGCCTCTTATCAGGAAATGTTTTGGCCAGGTAAGCTCCCAGTTTTGTGAGAGTATAATTACTATTATATGTGGTATTTATCACATACCTGGAGACAATTTCCAAAAGAAAATGTTATATAACAGATCCTCTTCTGTTCTTCTGTTTCTTTGTATATATATACATGTATACAAAAAACAAAATACTGTCTGCGCTTCTCACCCTAATAAATTGGCAACAAATATATAAACATAATATAAATGAGAGGTTTTGGTTATATGAATTGGCCAAAGCATAATTAAGCTCTCAATAGGGTGAGAACCTACACTCACATCCTACATAGT
>VKOC01023371.1:0-18310 GCA_009364415.1 Spea multiplicata
GGTCAGGTGACAACACCCACCAATCAGGGGGCTAGGGCCGAGGGGCAGCCCCTGATTGGCTCAGCCTAGTCAGCTGACTCCAGCAACCAATCAGAAGCAGGCCAAGCTTCCCCTCTCTCTGATTGGTCAGCCCTGGTCAGGTGACACCGCCCACCAATCAGGTGGCTAGGGCTGCGGGGCAGCTCCTGATTGGCTCAGCCTAGTCAGCTAACTGCAGCAACCAATCAGCAGGCGGCACAGGTTTACCAGGCTGATTGACTAGGATAAGCCTGTCTTGGCTCATGAGGCGGGAGAAAGCCTTCAGCAGCCTTAACTGGAGCGTATTCCCTGGAAGGAGGGCTGACGAGAGAGTCCATAGGGCCCGTACTTACAGGTTCCTCTTGCTAGAAGAGCTGAGCTGCTCCTGTATAGCGCATAATTTAAAGGTCAGGGATTTTCCTGCGACGTCTCATTGACTTAGCTATGCATTATACAGGGCCAGCCAAGTTTTTTTACGCAGCGTATTAATAATTTGGCAATTACAATGTATAGCAAAGTCAAGGAGTTTAAATCAAGTCTCCGGCGCAGATTTGCTTCTGATATTGAGGTGGTCTGTTATAGCAACAATCCACAAATAGCCAGGACTATTTTGCCCAGAGCTGCAAATTCACTCAAGTTAAACCCCTATGTTTGCTTTTATACAACAGTCCGCAAATCTTCACACTGGAGGAGGGAAAGCAGAAGGCTTCTGAAGCACCAAACTGAGCATATTGTTCATGGCAATGCTGAGAGTCAAAAACTTAGATGCAATGTAATGACGATTAACTTTACCGAGAGGGTTGTAGATAAATTGAAAAGCCTCCCATTAGAAGTGGCAGAAGTCAACAAAGTAAGGGATTTTAAAGGGCATTAGATAGCCTACCCTGAATCTAAGAAAAGGCCAAAGCAGGAAAAAAATGGCAGACTAAATGGGCCAGATGCCAGCCAGCGGCTACATGATGACGTAACTGCGGCTGACGGTTGGATATGCCCAACTGCACGCATTTACCCAGTGTATTTGATGGCCAGTCTAGCCCTGGCTGAACACTTCTTACCCACTCTCAAATGTTATGTTTCTAAATAGAGTGTAATATACAATGATTATCATTAAAGAAATTGGGGTTTGTTACATTTTGTTCCAATAAGCTTCATTTATCTGCAGAAATGCCATTGTAGGCAATTTTTGTTTTTATTTAGCACCACACAGGGCCTATACTTTATGTCATTGCTAATAAAGTCTTGCTTATCTTATTAAGTAATTTCTTCCACAGATTTTCTGAAGTCATTATTCATGTTATTCACATTCATGGTTACCACTAGTCAGTTTGATTTAAATATTATATTAAAATGAGTATTGTTTTAGTTATGTTTTTAATGTGGTAGTAGTAATACAAATATCACCTTGAAAATGTGAGTAAAGCCAATAAATGCTTATATGGTTCAAGACAATAGTGATCTTGATCAGAGGTGAAGTTAGCTTCCAGGCCTCTGAATAAAAAGCATAGATTGTTTGCATGTCAAGCAAATGATTATGTCATATGAAATAATGTTTAAGGCAAATATGCAAGAGTAAAATTATTGCTGAGAGCCATGCTAGTTTTCTAAAATGCATAAGATAAATGAAAGATAGCAGATAACGGGAGAACACATCATTGGTTCATTCATTTGGGTTACTTGTATTCATTTGCTTGCAGAAAAAAACAGTTTGTAAAAAATGAAAAGACTATTATTAAAATCACATGAAAAATTATATATATAAATAAAATATATTTATGTTGGAAAAGGCTTAAATTGTACACATCTCTTTATTCCACCACATATAGCTTATTCTACTCATCCTACTCATGAAAAACACATCAAATAGTCATTCTTCTGTTTTCAATAAAATGCACAAATAATTATAGAAATATAATCATTCAAAAAAGTTAGATATTGAAAAATATACTGAATGTAAATTCAATTAACTTAGTGAAGTCAGGTGCATTATGGAGAGTATTCAGTGATGGGAAAAGAGCTAAAGATAAGTGTTGTGTAAGATATGTGTCTATATTGGCAAAAAATACAAAATTATTAAACATAAGGTTATTCCACAAACCACGATTGTCACATCAATTGAAAGGAGTTAGTGTTGTGCAACAGATATGTTATAATAGACCAGCTAATACCTTAAAGTTAACATTTCTTGCAAAATAGCACTAAAGTATTATTCATTATTATTGACATATTAATAATGAATCTCTATAAAATATGGAAATACAATAGGGATATTGGTTCTGCTTTAAAGAGCTCTTCCTGATTTTTCACAGTTGTCAGTTTGTTTTGCAGAATCTGACAAAATGTATGTATTTTCTCATTAGCCTTTTCAGTAAGTGCTATACTATTTAATTTATAAATTAGATGCCCAGAAGATCATCTTTTACGGTACACAAATAAAATGAAAAGAAGCAGACCTTTAAAAACTAATTGACAAAATAGACTGTCAGCAAACATTAGACTCAGAAGTGGGAAGTTATAAAAGGTTATGTCACTTCAGAATACACGAAACATCTATTATGTATCTTTCAGAGGAAAAAGTTTACAAAGCTTTCAAAATCATAAATCACTACATTTTCAAAATATTAATGTAATGACTGTCCTCGTGTCAAATGAATGTCTGTTATTGTAAGCAAACATTTTCCAGAATTATTCAAACATTTTTCATGCAATGCTGTAACAATTTACTTGAGAGTAAAGGATTTTTTAAATAAACGTGAGTTGATTTCAATTTTTCATCATATTTCATTATATTTTATAGGAAATTAAATGATGTGATCAAGAAAGTCCTTCTTGTCCTTAAAAACAATATATAAATTGTGTGGGTTCACTAAATGGGATAAGAGAAAATTACAGCTAAACACGAGCAAAGTGGTAAAACAGCCTTAGTCACAAAGGGAACAAAAAATAAAAATAAGCCTGGTCCTTAAGGGGTTAATGTTGTTGCTGTGTATTGTAGTTATTTATTAAGTTAAGGGATGTGGAATTGAGCCTTATGTCACCCTCCACACAGCACAGACTTCTCTATCTCTCCACGGCTTATATGAAACACTGCCACCTTCTAACGGCAATCTGGCTGACTAACCTTGTAATTTACAGATCCTTGCTACTTTTTGAGAAGCTTGCTTTCTGCTGTGGGGACTAGAACCACTACCTGGTCACCCATTTTAAACCACCTGAGCCTGCACACTGTGCTGGCGGAGAAGAGGAATAATTTGGGCCATACGCTCCTGTATTTGTGCCACATGTTTTACCATATTAATCCTCGGGACTCCCTGTTCCTCCCAAGTTTCTCTAAGGACATCTAGTATCCCCCTGGGGTGCCTACCATACAAAAACACAAATGGAGAGAAGCCTGTGGAGCTTTGGGGATTTCCCCAGATTGCAAACAATAAATAGGGAAACAGTGAGTTCTGATCCTTTCCAACCCTACTAACCAATTTTTTCAACATTCCTTTTAAGGTGCAATAAAAGGGGTACCCTGATCTGTAAGTATTTTTTTGGTATGGCAACCTGTGAAAATACAAGGACTAATTCCTTTGCAGTATTTTTGGTATTAACCTTGCTCAGGGGAATGCCTCAGGATATCAAACTACAGAATCAAGTATCACTAAAATATACTGGTGACCACAAGCAGATTTCTCCAATGGACCTACAATGTTCATGCCTTCCTTTCAAACTTTCAAAGGGTACATCAATTATTGGGAGAGGTACGAGTAGGGCCCTTAACCTGGGTTTTGGGGAAGACAGTTGGTATTATGGGCAAGACGCACAATACCTTTTAACCTCCTCATATAACCCTGTCTAAAAGAACCTTCTAAGCACTTGTGCTTGAGTTTTTCAAATTTCCCCCCTAAGAGATGAGAATGGAAGAAACGTTGGGTTTCTCTCCAACGAGAAAAGGAGCAATAATTCCTGCCCACTGTTCTGGAGGCCAGGCTTCACGTGTGGCTGTCTGTTCAAACGCCAGCTAAAAAGTCTACACATCATCATCCAGAGTCATTTTCTGCAGACAACTTGCTGACACCCGTGTCTGTGCCTGTACCTGTGCAGACACTCCCTGCATACCAAGGCATTCCAGGACATCCTTTTTAGCATATATATATGCACACACACACACTGTATATTGTTTAATAGGGTGTTCTATTGATTATAACAAACAGAAGTACAACATATAGTAAAGTAAAACAATGATAAAAACAGCTTTTAACATAAATTTTATAACAGCAAAATATTTAGTGAACTCCTTATAGTTTACTGATGGATTGTACCGTATTTAGTGTTCAGTAAAACAGATGGGAATAGAGTATAAAGACACATTTTAATTATTTGTGGCTGAATAGTTTTGTTTTTCATTACAGTTGGTGCTGTGTGTTTACAGCTGATAATGTTTGAAAGAAAACACAGTTTTACATATGGTCTAACATGCAGGTGCTCTATAGGTTTTCTCTGGTAGTCTGCCAGGTCAATGTCGTTTTCAAATACAGCTATTTTATGGTCCTAATTACTGTTCTATTTATGCTTAGTGGTGTGTAGCCTTTCCACAGTTTACATGCTAATGAACACATAGATATTTAACAATGAAAATTAGTAGTTTTATACACAATTCACATCCTACTACCTAATGCATAAAATATAAGTTTACAATTAATAAATATCAATAAAATTACCTATTGGTTTGATAATAGTTTAATGATTATATTGTTTGAATGCTGCATTACTTTGGCAGATACTGAATATAGCCACATAACAAAGCAAAGGTATTGCTTCAGACTTGATAAAGAGAGAAAACCTCTCAAACGTTTTTCTTAGTTAGGGGCTGCCCTTTGCTTGACCCAGGGCAGGGACCCCAAGTGCTTATTGGTATTATCTGTCACCCCTCCACTTCTTCAGTGGAGTATTTTAGTTAGGGGCTACACTTTGCCTGACCCAGGGCAGAGACCCCACTTTACTACTGTAACCGTCACCCATTCTGGTGAGCACCATGCAGGGCTGGCCCAAGACAAAATGCCACCTGGGGCGAAGTTTAAAATGCGGCCCCCCCATTCTCTACCCTGCCACCCCCCCATTATCTACACTCCCTCCCTATTATCTACCCTACCCCCCCTTGTACTTACCTTTCAGCAGTCCTGCGGCGAGTCTCCCTGCCGGCTTGTAATGCTGAGAGCCGGAAATGACATCATCTTCCGGTGCTCAGCATTACAAGCCGGCACCGAGACCGAGCTAGAGGGCTTGCTGAGGAAAGAGAGAGGGGCGCCAAGCAGGTACTGACAACTTGGTAAGTGAAAACCACTCGGCGGCCCTCTCTATCTCTTCCGCTTTAAAAAAAACTCGGCTCCTTTGTCGGCCTGGCACCGGGAATTAAGTTATATTATTGTGAGCTTTTTCAGGGAGATGTACTATGCCAGATAAGGTTATGGTAAAGGCACAGAACTCTTCGGGATGTTTCTGTTGTCATTGAGTACTAATACACCAGAAAGCCTTATTGCTGAATAGAAAGAGGTAGATTAATAATGAACAAAAGGGGCACATGCCTTTTGATGTCTGATAAAATGCCTATGTTTAAGGGTTAACAAGGCATCTTACCATGAATTCTACCATGAATGCTATCTGAAATCTTGGCCGGACCCACACATAAAATCAGTGGAACATGAAGAGCACCAAAACTGGGCATCTTTAAAACATGGCAGATGTTCTGTCCTGGGTGCAATAAAATCTTACAGCGAACCAGGCACTTGGGTCACACAGGGGACATAGCACAACATAAAGAGGATACCCCTACCTGGTACCATTCTAAACCCTACTTGGCCATTATTAATCAGAGAAGATAATAGAGAGCTCAATCAGAATGCTAATAACTTGGCGTATAATTTAGTATTAGTATTCAAAAGGAAAATTGGATGATAATTAGCAGTTTGTTGGAGATTTGCCGGGCTTGTGAATATTCACTATGTATGCCTCTGACATGTCTTGGGGCATCATAAGATGTTAAAATAAAGCTTGTGGGAATCAGAAAATTTATTTATCGATCGTGACAATTCCTCTGCCGTGAGAGGCTTAGTGAGCTGAGTCCAGTGTTCCTGGCAGTGTTTAGGTATGCATAAAGAGTGCAGAAATGTATCGATATCATCTTTCTTAGGGTGCGCAAGATGAGGATCACGGTGAAGGTTGTAGAACGATTTATAGTAGTCAGCAAGCATGTTACATATGTCTTTGGGATTTAAAGCTTTGTATCCTGTTGGATGATGTAAGTAGTGTGTAGATAATTGCACAGTTAGAGCTCTAAGTTTGCTGGCCAGCAACAAATCTTTTTCTTAATTTTATGTAACATAAATTAAGTTTTCTGCAACTGGACTTTGGAAATTTCATTTCTTATGTGGTCAATTTGTTGGGATTTCTGTTTAGGAGTGCTTACTGGCAGAGGTGAGGTCCATCAGCATCTGGGTATTATTCCGTTTGTTTGCTCTGCTAGATGGATAAGGTGTCTATAGATCACAGCCAGAGTGTTTCAGGTGAGATTTCTGATGTCTTATTGTGGCAAAAGTGGGAGGAGAGTTCATCCAAAATTGTTTTACAAATTTACAGGCTTTGTACCAGGCTTTAATTAAGCCTTCAGCATGAGTTAGTGTGACAAAGTTATATCTCCAATGTGTGCATTGTAGGAGAGAACTGTCCACTAGAATCAGGTCAATTCTAGGTGTGATGCACTTGTGAGTAGAAAAAATCCATAGTATGCAGAATTCTCCTGGTGTCAAAGAGCTCATGCCGGTGCCGATTTCCTTGAGCCAACATTTTCATATGTTTGGTAGATGGTTTGGCCATAGAATCCATGCTTGAGCTAGCGAACATGTTGAAATCCCCACATGGGATAGTGTTACCTTGACTTAAGTTCTGAAATGTATTAAACATTTTATGTTTCCTGACTTTTTGCTTGGTGTCATGGAGTGATAGGCCATGGGGTAGTATTTAGAAGTGATACTTGGCTGTTTCCACTGGGCAAGGTGTGTTTCCTGAATGCATACCACTGACACCTTTTGTCTTCACGTGTCTCATGAAGGAGAAGCCTCTTTTTGTAAGAGACATTGAAACCTTCAGCATTTACTGATAATATAATGATCTGCATAATAACAAAATTCAGAAACAAAATGTTTTGTCTGTTTAATATATTTAAAGCACATACCATAAAAGAAGTATTCTCAGAGATACTGAGCTGGTCCCCAGGTTGCAACCGGGGGAAGCAAGAGAGAAGTTAAGAATACACAGAAGAACAGGAAGAAAGAGCAACTCTGTGTATAATTTGTGGTAAATGAAGAAGTAAACAAGCAGAAAGCTCAAACTGCACAACAGCTTTGTAAAGCTGGTAGTATGTGTGTGTGGGGCTGGAAATGAATGCCAACACTGATCAGTAATCATGGTGTCAAGAAGTGTGTAGGACTCTGTATTAAGCCAAGTCAAATTGATAGCCACTGTAATGGAGGCTATGGCGAAAGAATTCGTACCACCAATCTAGGCAATATGTCATCCCCAATAGAGCAGCCGTGTTTTTCAAAATGTGACAGCCAAATTCAAATGTCTTATGATCCATGTGTCATAGAACATTGCTATGTTGTGTTTACTATATCATCCAATAATAGAGTATATGTTAGGTTTTGTTGGATAACCTGTGAGCCCAGCATGTTAATGATGTGCAAGGCATCCTATATTAGGGCTAGGAGGGGAAAAAGGTCCAATCGTATAAGGATCCCTTGTCCTCTGGGAAGGGTTAGCTCTCTAAATAGTATGCAGGCACTGCATCCAGAAAACGGTAAATTTATCGCTCTGGGAAAAAATACAATTGTTGGACATCTCTACCGTCTTAATGGGGAGTCAATTATAGGACACTTAGTACACTTAGTACCAAAAGAGAAAAAGAAATGTGTAACGAGAACTATTCCAAAAAAAAAAAATAAAATTTAGCAAGTGAACAATAAAAAATTATTTTGATAGCGAGGGCAAGTCTCACAGGTAGTAAGTGAAGTAAAGGTCTGAGAAAGTGTGATGTTTAATGAAGTGTACAGTATACTGATCTGTTTTCAAGGTGGGATCCGAGGTGCCGATGGCGATCAGGTGGATGTCTGTGGAGTTGATCTCATGCCCTCGTGACTTCTTCGAGAGTCACTGGGTGATGGTGTCTTCAACCTCTTGCAATGTACTGTATGCCATTCTGCCAGGATCCTTGTAGACTTGGAAGAGGTGGAGTAGTCCCCATCTCATGGTTCGCTGATGAGGCCTCATACGGTGAGTGTCTTCAGAGCTTCTCATCTATATAGGATCCTGTTTTGCCAAAGTGCCAATGTACTAGGGACATATGCCCATCATTTTGAAAGTGTGGCAGCAAAGAGATCTGTATATAGATGGAATTGTTTATATGGAGCATGTAGTAATTTGAGTTGGTGGGCTGCTTGCATAATCACCACTTTGGAGCAGAAATAATGCAGCCTTACAATTACATCACTTGGCTTGTTACTGGGTAGCGATCAGGGTTTTGGCACTCTGTGTGCCAAACCTAGAAGCAACTCCGCAGCGGGAAGCTGACTCAACAGATATTAAAGGCTGTACAAAGTTTCATGACATCGACACTTAAAGATCTTTTTTTCTGAAACCCGTCAGAATATGTCCCAGCTAGGCTGGAGAACTGGTCATCTCAAACACATTTTCAAAGAATTTGCTTCGGTCTTTACTGAACTCGTGGACCGACATCTTGCATTAGAAGAACAACATGAGATATTAGCAAATATCAAAACATCTTATCTTGAGGACAGATCTCGCTGTAGCAATTTTCAGATCAGAGACATATCTGAAGACATTTTACAAACTGCTCTTGATGACGACATTCAAGCCTTTTTATAGATTTAGTGTACTTTACAGAGAGGGTGGTAGATAAATGAAACAGCCTCCCACCAGAGGGGGTAGAGGCTTATACAGTGAGGGAATTTAAACATATATGGCATAAGCATATGGCTATCCTGCATCTAAGACAAGACCAATGACTGATTGAGGTTTGAGACTTCACATCAGGGAATAGGCAGTCTAGATGGACTGAATGTTTCTTATCTGCCTTTAAATTTCTATAATCTATAGTGAACATTTCAGAATTTCTTGACAATAGCAAAGTGACACTGTGCATCTTTATTGTGACAATATTTTTCCTATTTGCCTTAGCTAATTATTATACTTCAAAAATGGAGTTGTAAACATCGTTCTTAAGATTCTCGTTGTTATATTACTCATGTAAAATATCATATCTTGTGCCTAACATTTGTCAGTTTGCAAGTGAAATATAAAAAGTATCATCCAAATTACTTTACTTTGTACTGTGCTTTGGAAAGCATAGGATATTGAACAAATATATTGTTAGCTGTGCAGTGTGTAATAAAGTTTGATTTAAAAGTTTGAAGTACAGACCTTTAATAAAATTGCAAAACATTGTAGCACATATTCCTTTTCATTGTTATGCAACCTTGTTAGGCTGTACAGTAACTTAACCATACATCACCGTGGAATAGTTGGTATTTTTGAAGTGAGATCCAGACATGCATCTTTGATATGTTACTTGATTATATATATATATATATAGTATATATATATATATAGTGGAAATATGTACTAGGAAAATAATTATGCTTATTGTGCAAAAATGCATAAACAAATTCACGTCCTCTCCTGATCCTCCAAATGGGGAGAGGACATCACCATAAGCGCTGTGATTTTGCCCTCTTGTGAACTGAGGGAAATATGATGGTGCTTGCAGTGATGTCCTCTGCCCCGATTGGAGGATCAGGAGAAGGTGTGAATCTGAATGCACAAGTCTAAAAATAAATAGGGAATATCATCATAAATCTCCTCATAGTCTCATAATTAAATAAGCAGGGGAATTCTGGCCCGCTGTGTACATCTAAGACACTTTAAACATGGCTAACTTGGACCACATGTTATGTGACCCTGAGGTAATAATGTGGCCTCGCACAATGTGTACCTGGGCCTGTAAGGGTGTGATGGTGTGATTTGGTGCGACATTGTGAGTGATTGCGTCAGGACTGCGAGTACTGGGTCTGGTAGGAGTCTCTGTGCAGGGACAGGTTCAGCATCCGGATCCTGTGTGGGGCAGGCAGGTGGAGATGCACCTGGTTGCTGACGGCTGTTTACTGCAGCTTAAGGCTTCTTCCTTGGTGCCATCTACAGGGTCAGGCAAGCCAAGGTCATACACGAATGGGAACAAGTACACAGTCCAAGGAAAAAGTCGAAATCCACATAATCAGGCAAGGTGCAAAAACAGAGCCCAATGCCAGGGATCAAAACCAGAATTCACACATCAAAAACACACACAACTGCAGGGCCAGGAAGTAAAATGCTCTAGCTAGGGAGCACCCCTGGTATATAAAGGCCCTTGATTACCTAACAGCCACAGGTATGATAGGAAGGAATCTAAAACACACTTGAGAGAGACATGGAAGAAACAGAAGTCCCAGTGACTACTAAGTATGATGGTGGAGAAACCAGAAGGTGCATGGTCTGCCATGCTCAGGGTCACCAGTTTAAGTGTTGTGGTTCCTGACAAAGTGTTAGAATGTAAGTGTGTGTCAGGAACCATGAGCCTTGAACCAGAGACTCTGAGCATTGCTGACTGTTCACCTATGGTTATCATCACTAGGATGCTCTGTGTTGCTGGGATTCCTGTCTTACCCATGTCCCCATCTAATATGTCTAAATATTTTGTTGCAGTGTATTTACAGTTCCCCAGTCTGTCTGCTGCCATCTGCCAGCTCACTAGTCTGTCTGCTGCCTGCCAGTTCCCAAGTCTGCCTGTCTCTATTAGCTACACAATTTCACGCCAAGTTCTAAGCCTGAACGTGTCCCTGCACAGAGACTCCTACCTGGCCCAGTACCCAAAGTTGTGGCAGTGTGTGTTCGCATGTGAATGTACGTGTGTTTGTGTTAGCATGTGTCTGTATGGTAGTGTGTAATATCTGTTAGCATGAGTGTATATGTGTGTTAGCATGATTGTGTATGTATACATGTTTGTATGAGTGTTAGCATGGGTGTGTACATGTGTGTGTTTCTGTTAGCATGAATGTGTATGCGTTAATGTGTATGTGTGTGCTAGCATGAGTATGTATGGATAAGTGTGTGTTTATGTCTACTATTGTGTATGTTACTAATAAGTAGACGAGAAAGCAGATGCACTGTAAATTATGGGAGGAACAAAATTTCCAGCTACAATAATAAATCATACATTTGTTCATCGCATTTGAGCAGTTACATACACATTCAAAGATTGATGAAGTTGGTACTTGCACCTGTATGCAAAGCTGAGCATTAAACCCAGATTAAGCAAGGATTTATTAACATTCTGGTTTAATAAATATTAATATGATCTGGAAACATATCTGGAAACTCTGCAATGATTTATAGAGCTACATTCATAAAGATTATTTTTACATCAGTACTGGCAAAAGTACTACAACTCTGTAAAAAATTGTTAAATATTTTAATTCATGTTCATAAACAGCACAGATTTACTTAAGGGAAATCTTGTCATGAAACATGTATTGCTTCTTTGACTTGGTAATTAAAAGAATAGTCTAGGGAGGGCGGTTTATTGCTATAGCTTTTCTGGATTTCACTAACACATTTCACATTGTCCCCTGTAGAAGAATTGAAGAAAGGGTTTGTATTGGGATAATAAAATGCATGGCTAAGAATGGCAGACCACAGAGAGGTACAGTTAATATAAAATACTTACATGTATAAAAAACCTTTGCTGTTGACCATCCCAAAATAATAAAAAAATACTGTTGTGTGTAAAGGAGCATTTTTGCCTCCCAAAACATAAGAAAACCTAAGGATGTAGCACATTACTGTACTTAAGTTTCACTGAACATATTTTCCTTTTCATTTTAGAAGGGACATATCCTATGGAGTCAACCCTAAGCATGTTTTGATCCATGTTTTTTATATGTATTAATATGATTTTGAATGAAAGCTCTACATACAATATATAATTTCTGTGCATACACTAAACACAAAAAAGATCAATCATGATTTAAGAACACAGTATAAATGACAAAAAAGCTGGTACAAAGGGTACAAAATATCCTTTTTTTACAAAAGGGTTAAATATGTTAGGCTGCAGATGTTATTTACTCTGTATTGTGTGGAAAAACAGCAAACATAGCGTTTTATACTTAGATTTAGGGCTGCAACGAACGATTATTTTCATAATCGATTAGTTGGCCGATTAGTTTTTTGATTAATCGATTAATCAGATAAAAAAATAAATGTAAATTTTTCATTTATTTAAAATAATTTAATAAACAAACATGATGCTTAAAACAAAGAGCAGAATAAAAAAAAACTTTGGTAAAATTGCTTTTCTTGTTTTTATTTCCCAACCTGCCCCCCCCAGATACGCACATCTGAACCCAGGCTTGCCACACTACCTCCCAGATATACCACACTGCCCTCCCCACATATGCCTTATATACCCTATATGCCTTATACTAGGGCTGCAACTAACGATTATTTTCATAATCGATTAGTTTGACGATTATTTTTTCGATTAATCGGATAAGAAAATGTACATTTTTCATTTATTTAACATAATTTAACAAACAGGATGTTAAAACAATCAGCAGAATAAAAAAAACTTTGATAAAATTGCCTTTCTTGTTTTTATTTCCCAACCTGCCTCCCCCATATATGCCACACTGGCCTCCCCACATATGCCTTATATAACCTATATGCCTTAATCGAAAAAATAATCGTCCAACTAATCGATTATGAAAATAGTTGCAGCCCTACTTACAGCAGTTACTACTTACAGTCCCTCCTTGCAGTCACACTTCCGATTGGCTCCGCCCATTTCCTATAGGGTCCACATGGCTCTATGAGTATAAAATTAATATTTGGGCTGCTGAAAGTTAGGGGAGGTGGGGGTTAATTTAGGGGCAGTTATGGCTAATGGGGTGTTTAGGGTTAATTTAGGGGCAGTTAATGTAAGGGGTGTTTAGGTTAATTTATTGGCCGTTACGGTTAATGGGGTGTTTAAGGCTAATTTAGGGGCAGTTATGGTTGATGGGGTGTTTAGGTTTAATTTAGGGGCAGTTATGGTTGATGGGGTGTTTAGGGTTAATTTAGGGGCAGTTATGGTTAATGGGGTCTTCGAGGCTCTAAAAAATACCCCTCGTTTTATAATCCATTTCATTCAGTGTGACTTACAGCAGTTAATACTTACAGTCCCTCCTTGCAGTCACACTGCCGATTGGCCACGCCCATTTCCTATAGCGTCCACATGGCTCTGTGAGTATAAAATTAATATTTGGGCTGCTGAAAGTTAGGGGAGGTGTGGGTTAATTTAGGGGCAGTTATGGTTATTGGGGTCTTTAGGATTAATTTAATGATGAGGACTGAGGGTTAATTTAATTTAATAAGGTCAATTTAAGGTGCAAACTCAGGGAAATCTAAATCCTGGGGGCAGTGAAGATTAACCCAGTACTTATTTATAAAAGTATTGTCAGTGTGCTGTGAACGAGTCTGTGAATCTATGAGGGCACTATGGGATATCTAAGGGGTATAAGGCATATCTGGGGAGGACGGAGTGACATATCTGAGGGTATAAGGTAGGGCTGCAACAACTAATCGATAAAATCGATAATGAAATTCGTTGCCAACGAATTTCATTATCGATTAGTTAAATCGATTATTATCGATTATAAAATGAGGGTTTTTTCAGAGCAAACGCTCTGAAAAATACCCCTCATTATATAATCCGTTTCAGTGACTCACAGCAGCAGCTCCTACTTACCAGCCCCTCCCTGTAATCACTGTGACAACTGGCCCCTTCTCCAGGCCAGAACCACATGGCTGTGACACTCATCTAACTGTAAGTATAACATTAATATTTGGGATGCTGAAAGTTAGGGGAGGTGGGGGTTAATTTAGAGGCAGTTATGGTTAATGGTTAGGGTTAATTTAGGGGATGCTGTGGTTGATGGGGTGTTTAGGGTTAATTTAGGGGAATCTAAATCCTGGGGGCAGTGAAGTGACATATCTGGGCGACTGCCTCCGCTTCCTTGTGCTCCCTTAGCCTGGGACAACACACTTTCCCCGGTTCCCCAGTCACTCGCCGAGACTCAGTGTAGGGGAAAACCAAACGAAGACTGATTTATTTCTCACACACAGAGCTGGATATATCCAGCAAAACACACATTTACATAAAACAAGATATTGGGACACAAACAACCCCCTTAATCTGCCTCCCAGAGACAACAGGGGCAGTAACGGGATTAACAACACAATAGGTGGGGGAGACTGATTTATACATTAAACTAAAACAATGGCGGCCTCTCCCTGGTGGCAGATCCTGGCTGTCTGCTGGAGATAATCCCCTCAGCCAGTGATGAGAAGATACTGCTGGGGGGGACACAGAAGTCTCTACAAACCCAGGGCCCATAGTCAATAGGGAGGAGGCTGGCAGTCAGGCTTCTCCAGTGGCCCCAGTGATGGAGGCCTCCGTCACATACAGTATATAAGGCATATGTGGGGAGGGCAGTGTAGTGTTTCAGGGTGTATAAGGGATATCTGGGGGTAGAGTGGAGTGGCATATGTGGGGAGGGCAGGGTGGCATGTCTGGGGAGGATGGAGTGGTGTATCAGGGGGTATAGGGAGTATAAGGCGTATCAGCCATAGTGGCATGTGGGGGTAGAATGGAGTGACATATGTGGGAGGCAGCATGGCGTGGCATATGTGGGAGGCAGTGTGGCATGGCATATGTGAGAGGCAGCGTGGCGTGTCTGGGAGGCAGTGTGGCAAGCCTGGGCTCAAATGTGCATAAATTTGCTCTGAAAAAACCTCATTTTATAAATCGATAAAAATCGATTCAACTAATCGATAATGAAATTCGTTAGCAACAATTTTCATTATCGATTTTATCGATTAGTTGTTGCAGCCCTACTTAGATTCAGCTAAGCACATACTATTCCAAATACAGAATGAGACTGATGATATTAAATATAAGGAGAAAAAGTGCTTTGTAAGTGAGCTAAGGTGAACATCAAAAAAGGGGAAAGGGAAAAATGGGAAGCAGGATTAAAGAATGTTAACAGCAGACAATAGCTGTGTAGAAAACATGGAAAATGCATAAGAGTAGGAAGCTTAAAAAGAACGACTTTTGCTAGTACAACACCACTTTGTTGTTTATACACATACTTACTTGAATTAGTATTCTATGGTAGTTTAAAGCACTGTTAATGTCTACCATTTTTCTAAAAAAGAATAGTATAACATTCACAATAAATATCCATGAGCCATGCAATTTTTTTCACACTCAAGCCAACCTTTTTTGGCTATTCCAATATAAAGAAAATTTACATTCTCTAACAAGTGAGCATATGTGTCATTTGTAAGTATTTAAATATTGTCTTTTAGACTTACCAGTTTTTTATTGCAATTTATCTAAGCGCACTACCAATTTCTCATGCTGGTATGTGAAACGGTGGTACTTAACTGATTGACATTACTTTAATGAAGTTCATCACAAAGTAATGTAGATCAAGACAACGGAGTGATCAAGTACATGGTCTTTGAAGGGAAGCATATATTTTCCCGCCTCCATCAATAGGTAAAAGTCAAAGACAACGTCTCAGTAATTGTACGATCTTAGTAGTAAATCTCCATCAGTAGTAAATTAGCACGGCCTTCAAAAAAAGTAAAACATGTAATACTTATTTCAATCCATTCAAAGTTTTAGCTTGTAGTTCTGTTGTACTGTCCAACCCGTTTCAGCATACAGAAGGTCATTATTTTTTCTGCAAAACATTTTGAAATGTGTGTCATTTATCAAATAGCAATAGTAAAACATTTCATTTTTTTGGCATCTTATGCATGGTCCTCTAGGTAATTAAGGCCCAGGAACACTCAATTTCAGTAAACTGTGTTTTATTTACTGGTGCACAAAACAAAAATCTCCCAAAAATAAAAGTCTAGCTCTTGTTTGCTTGTCCACAGGCAGACCAGGCTAAACACTCACTAACTATACCTCCCTACCAGACCCGGCTAAGCCAGGCTCTGAAAGGTCTCTCACAGACAGCACAAAGGTCAAGGCAGGTAATGCCACACTTAGCTCAGGGATTTTTTTTTCAGGGTCTTTCCTTGCCCTTGGGGGCACAGGGGAAACTTCTCTCTTCCTTACAGTCTCTGAATCTGTCTTAAGGGAGTTCAAATGTCCATTAGCTGTACGTGCTGACATCTGCTCTCTTAGAAAAACTGGACCCATATATAATATTTGAATACAAACACAACAAAATACCTCCCTGGAGCTGTATAGTGCCACAAAACAGGTTTACTATATTTCAATATGTATTGATATTGCTACATGAGCCATGAATCTTGAGCATTATATAAATAAATTACTTTCAACATTCGATTTCTTAGTGAAAAGAACATAAAAATATCAGCAAATGTAACCACTTTGTTGCAAAATGGCATTTGAAAAGGGTATGTGCCAATATCTTGTCATTTGTTTTCTACAGATAAATACTTGACCTTTTCGAGGAAAAAACATTTTTATATTGCAAAACGTGATAACATTAGTTCCCTTAAGGGGGTGATGCGTTTAAAAAAGGTTAAAATTCAGATAATGACTGTATATCAAACTCAAAGTAAAACATAAAAATGTAATTCATCTCCATTTGCATTAGTTAAATTATAACTGGCTGTTGTGTGTGAAATAGAGCATAAAGGTGTCTGGCTCAATTGCCTGCTCATGCTTGGCACCGTTGCTCCTTACCTTGGACTGTCCCTTCTAGCTCCTCTCTCAATCACGATACAGCCGGGAAATTGCGGAACAGGCCACATTACCAGCTTCAAGTTATATGCACGCCGCAATCTATGATGCATTTGTGAAGCAAGCCGAATCCACGGCCTCAAGCTGGCCATGTCCCTTCCATCAAAACTTGGACACACACCGCTCTCAGTGGTGTGCTCACGGGATAGGCTGCGTCCCTGGCCTGAAACTCTCCAAACTCTTTCCCAGACATTTCTTCATTGGCTGTATGTATACCTAGCCAATTCTGCTCTGAGAAAGTTAGTTACTTGAATGCTAATGGGAGGAGCCAGTCACATGTAGCCATATATAAACTCTCCTTTCCCTTCATTCCTTGCTTGAGTGTTACCCACTGATGTCAGTAGACCCACCCACCCACATGCTGAGAAGCGAGGGCTCTGAGTAGTTGGAGCCTGAATGTTCCCAGGTATGCTTTTTACCAGGGGAGGGCTGGCAGCCTAAGGCCCGGGTGGGGGGGCAAGTCTAGTCAAGTGGCCCATTGCGCCACCAAAGGGGCTGCGAGCGACATCGAAAGTGGCTGTTGCGCGGCAGTCACTCCACTGGCGCCTAATGAAATTAAAGGGGCTGGTGTGCACGCACCGCGCCGCCCAATGGCCATGCCTCAGCTCTACCACCGCTGTACCACCGTCAATATGTGCCTATACATTGAGCCAGACACTGACAATACTGCAGTACAACCCCTATCACTATATACTAAGCTAAACATTTATGTGGTATAGGCCTACCACTTCAGTGACTGGCTTAGTATATAGTAGGGATGCACCAAAATGAAAATTCTGGACCGAAACTGAAAAAAACTCAGCATTCACTTAGCCAAAACCGAAAAAAAAACACTTTTAAATAAGCAACACACCAAAATTAGATGAAAAAAAATCAATAATATTTATACATATATATATATATATATATATATATATATATAATTAATAGTAATCACAATCCTATCATGCCAAGGTTCTAGCATGTGCTGGCTGACAGTGTGATAGGAGTCTGATTGCTGTTTGCAATCATATATATTAATGCTGTTATTGAATTTTTCTGCCCAATTTTGGTGTGTAATCTACTTTTAGTAAAAGTGTTGTTAACACACCAAAGTTGGAAAAAAATTATTGATAACAGCAATCACACTCCTATCATTCGTAGGCAGCCAGTACATGCTGAAATCTAGGCATGATAGGAATGCGATTACAACCTCCCAGTGGCGTCGCTACAGGGGGGCAAGGGGGGGGCCCCCTAGGTTATTCCTTGCCCCCCGCTGAATTTGGAACCATCCAATGGATTGCCCAGGACAGTCCCGCAATGGGACTTTAATTCTTGGGGATCCTGAAACACTTTTTTTTTTTGGACCCGGAGGAGAGAGAGAGGGGCGCCTAGCAA
>VKOC01023372.1:0-12259 GCA_009364415.1 Spea multiplicata
TTACCACCAGAATGTTTTCAAAGTTTGCAGTAGTATTCTTTTGTGTGTATTTTTCCCACACACACCTATCTTATGTATGAATTTACAGCTCCTGGCATATGCCGCTGTCACATGACACCACAATATGTGTTCAGCAACATCTCCTGAGTACAGTGATACCCCACATGCATGGGCTTGTCATTTTTTGGGGGTACTAAAAGGCCACATTTGGTACGTGTGCAGTTTTCTAATTGGAAATTAGATGTGTGGCCATCCTTCCCCCCCGTGTTAATTGGGACATTGTTGAACCCGGCCAATTCAATTTACCCCATCAAATCATACATTTTTTAAAAGTAGACACCCCATGGGCATTTAATATGCCAGTATTTTAACTCTTTCCATGCGAGAATTGTTTTAAGCTAATGTGCTAATTTTAGGACTTGCTCACAAAAATATATTTTTTATACATATTGTGAGCTGGGATCATGTAACCACACAGTCTTAAGGTTTGAAATACCACATGAGGCTGAATTCTTTTTGTAGTCCTTTTATTAAAGGTCTTTAAACAAACATAAATAAAACAAACAAAAAGAAAAACCTTGCTCTCTGAGCACTTACTGACAAGTATAAACTTACTATCGTTGGACGGCTTACCCGCTACCAACAAAAACATTTAGTACAGACCTTTTTTGCTTTAGGAACTGTACAGCAGATTTGTTAGGAGAAAATGCAGTCTCACTCACCGCTTGTATGTTTCTCACCTGAATAACTCACAGGTCTCCTTTTTGTAGCAGCCCCCTGCTGCTCATTGGTAACAGGTGAGTAACAATCTGAGAGAACCAGAACTCCTGGACTGGCTTCATCACATGCTGCAAGTAAACTGTGGAGTGGAGCACTGGCCCTCCCTTCTCTCCAAATGCTCCACCCCAGGGACCCAAACATAACTACAACATTACCATTATTTTGTTGGTAACAAACTATTCTCCCTGGGGTTATCAAATACATTGCACTGCAGTATATTCTGATTCTGAGAAATATATATGTTATCCACCACCATGCCCGGTCACACATCCTCCCCACCAGCTCAAACCAAGTGGGGTGAGCGACCATGATCATAAGTGAATTTTTACGTGAAAGACCATCAGCATTACCCTGTTTAGAGCCTGCCCTGTGCTCCGATGAGAAATGATAGGGTTGTAAACTAAGGAACCAGCGTGTAACTCTGCTATTTTTCTCCTTGTTTTGACTCATCCAAGTTAGCGGTGCGTGATCGGTCACTAGCTTAAACCTTCTGCCCAACAAATAGTATTTCAGAGTTTCGACAGCCCATTTAATAGCTAAACATTCCTTCTCCACTATTGAATAATTCTTTTCTCTAGGTTGAAGTTTCCTACTTAGGTACAAGATTGGGTGGTCTTCGTCTTGAGTTACCTGGGAAAGCACTGCTCCCAATCCTACATCAGATGCATCGGTTTGTAGGATGAATTCCTTTGAGAAATTCGGTGTGACCAGTACAGGTTGAATGCAAATAGCTTCCTTGAGTCTTTGAAATGCTTGTTCAGCTTCAGGGGACCACTTCACCATGACAGGGGCTTTTGCTTTTGTGAGATCAGTTATGGGACCAGCTATAGTTGCAAAGTTAGAAATAAATCTCCTGTAATAGCCAATAAGACCAAGGAATGTTCTGACCTGTTTCTCAGTCAATGGCCGTGGCCAATTCCGTATGGCTTCAATTTTAGCATGTTGTGGCTTGACTAACCCTCTCCCAATGGAATACCCTAGATACTTAGCCTCCTCTAGGCCAATAGTACACTTACTAGGGTTTGCTGTCAGGCCAGCATTTCGTATGGAATTAAGGACGGCCTGCACTTTTGGTAAGTGAGACTCCCAATCTTCACTGTGTATAACCACATCATCCAAGTAAGCCACTGCGTAAAGGGTATGTGGTTTTAGGATTCGGTCCATCATTCTTTGAAATGTTGCTGGAGCCCCATGTAAACCAAAAGGTAATACTTTATATTGAAAAAGTCCATCTGGGGTAGAAAAAGAAGTTATTTCCTTTGCCCGGTCTGTGAGGGGCACTTGCCAATAGCCTTTGGTTAGATCCAGTGTGGTGAGATACCGGGCTTTCCCAAGTCTTTCCACAAGTTTGTCAACCCTCGGCATGGGATATGCATCAAACTTGGATATTGTGTTAAGTTTCAGGTAATCATTGCAAAATCTGATTGTACCATCAGACTTTGGTACAAGCACAATTGGGCTACACCAGTCACTTTGGGATTCTTCGATTACCCCAAGGTCCAAACCAAACTCGCTCTCTATCTCCTGGTTTAAACGTGCGGACTCTGACATTTTTATTGTAGCTAGTCTGCTGACGTTGTTGAGCATTCTCCATGTGTCCTCTAACAATGGGCATAATGGCTGTCATCCGTTCCTGCATCTGATTTACATGCTCTATGATGCTCTTGTGTGGTGTAGACTCATGTTCCCAAGTCTCTTTGGTTATATCTAGCAATCCTCTAGGATGTCTACCATACAAGAGTTCAAAAGGAGAAAACCCAGTAGAGGCTTCTGCAGGCTCCAAATCATAATATGCCTTTTGAGGCTCTCCACTCAGGAACGGTGCTAAAAGGCTTGCCCATTCAGATTCAGGCCAACGTTCTCTTTCAGCTGTCCTTTCAAAAGCCATCAGGTAAGCCTTTACATCATCTGTAGCCACCATCTTTTGTTAATAGTTACTCACTCTCAGAGTCTTAGAACTATGTGGCACTTCTGCATTATACCTGGCCAGCCTCTCAGATAGGCCCTGGATCTCCTGCTGCATGGCACAAGTGACATTTTGTTGCTCCTCTTTCTGTGCAAGCACCAGTTGCTGCAAGACTGTAATATTTTCTTGCTGGACAGTTGTAGCTTGTTGCTGGGCAGTTGTAGCTTGTTTCTGCGTGGCTGCTGCCTGTAATAAAGCCTCCATGTTTATTTTTTGTGGTATTGTTTCCTTTTCCAGACTATCAATGTGGTACCGGCATTCTCCACAATATGTGACCTGAGATCATGTAACCACACAGTCTTGAGGTTTGAAATACCACATAAGGCTGAATTCTTTTTAGAAATTGTAGTCCTTTTATTATAAGGTCTTTAAACAAACATAAATAAAACAAACAGAAAGAAAAACCTTGTTCTCTGAGCACTTACTGACAAATATAAACTAACTATCGTTGGACGGCTTACACGCTACCAACAAAAACATTTAGTACAGACCTTTTTTGCTTTAGGAATTGTTCAGCAGATTTGTTAGGAGAAAATGCAGCCTCACTCTTGTATGTTTCTCACCTGAATAACTCACAGGGCTCCTTTTTGTAGCAGCCCCCTGCTGCTCATTGGTAACAGGTGAGTAACAATCTGAGAGAACCAGAACTCCTGGACTGGCTTCCTCACCTGCTGCAAGTAAACTGTGGAGTGGAGCACTGGCCCTCCCTTCTCTCCAAATGCTCCACCCCAGGGACCCAAACATAACTACAACATTACCATTATTTTGTTGGTAACAAACCATTCTCCCTGGGGTTATCAAATACATTGCACTGCAGTATATTCTGAGAAATATATATGTTATCCACCACCATGCCCGGTTCACTGTCACAATATATTTTATTTTTTTGCCTTTTTTAATTGAAGGTTCCCCTGATAGTGACATCAGTGGGAAATTATTTTTTACATTTTACTGGTTTTTTTACAATTTTTTCTAATTATTATTAATTTTATTTTATTTTTTTAATTTATTTTTACTAATCACACTGTGATTAGAAAGCTGGGCTCCATTGACTTGCATGGTTGAATGCAGTACCTGTATTCAACCTTCAAGTGGAGCCAGAGTTCTCTAGAGGGTCTGGAGACCATATAGCGAACTTTTTCTTCTTTATTGTCTTTTTTCCCGGGCCGCCGCCATCTTGCGAATGGTGAAGATTGCGTGCAGCTGCGGCTGTGACCGCTCTCCGGAGTGGTCACAGTCCATCCTGGGGTAAGTGTTTGGTGTCACTGGATGCCTCCTGGTCGAGGCATTCCAGTGTCACCATTTAAGTTTAGGAGGTGATCGTTGAACGCTTTTAAAACGGGGGTCCGCCGCCATACAATGTATGGCGGATGTTGACGCCCCGGGGAGGGGCCAGAGATGGCCCCTAGTGCCGATCGTGGCGTTGCTGAATGCCTCGAGGTCGAGACATTACAGCAACGCCATTTGGGTGCAGAAAGCAAAAGTAGATTGCTTTCTGCACCCGTTTAAAGACATGCCGGTCCTGGCACGTCAATTGTCGTAAACGACTTGTTTTTCCGTGACGTGCCCGGACCGGCAATTGTCATCAAGAGGTTAAACATGCCTCAAGTGAACGGATATTATTCTCCTAGTTTCCATATGCTATATAGTCTCAAGCCCAAATGTGTAATAATCCAATCAAGCTTAATGTAATAGATGATAGACCAGGTATTATATCGCTCATAGGGCACATGGCTGGGTTCAAAGATGTCCCAACAATTGGACATGGGCACAGACTGATCAGATGTCCAAATTGCAAAAAATGAAATCTTTGCAAAGGTGGCCTTTTACCTCTCAAATAACTGAACCAAACCATGCATGGGGGTATTACTGCACTCAGGAGATGTTTGGCAGTAACATATACAAGGAGCTGTAAATTAGATTTGGGCACCGGGGTTTTTTCGTCTTCGTCTAAAGAGAAAAACAAATCTTCGTATTCCGCGAATATATGCCCGGTCCGGTCTTCTCTTGGGGCGAATATTCGTGGACATTCTTCGTGCTCGTTTTCTCTTCGTTTTTTCTCCCGATTTCCTAGCAGGTTAATACGGGGTTAAGAAACACATCGGAGCAGCAGATGCTTTGGCGCCGTGAAGGTACGTGTATGCGACTGTATTGGTCGCAGGCAGGGGCTCATCTGGCATCAACGAATGAATTGAGCCCCCTGTCGACGACCAGTACAGTCGCACACACATACCTTCATGGTACAATCCGAGGTATACACAAATACACATTGCCCTAAACACATTGTCCTGAGGGCCAAGTTGCTCCGAGCAGTTGTCTGAGACTTAGACAAACACTCTGAGGAACTTGGCATGGGAGAAACAGGGCTTATTTATTTATAATACACACATCCATAGATGTTTAATAAAAAAATAGGGATTTTACATTTTTAATTCGACAAGACTGTCCTGAAAAAGTTGGGTCTGTTGGCAGGTATGCGGATGGAAAAATGTGGTTATAGGGTGAAGTGTGAGTTATAGCCTTAATTGTAGGCTAGTGAGTGTAGAAGTGAAGGCCAGGGCAAATAACAGGAGGAAAGGTCCTTGTGATTTGTGAATTGTACATGTGTGTGTGTTATGTTTGGTTGGTTGTGTATCAGACGGAAAAGAATGAAATAAAATATTTGTTGAGAAAAAGTAGATGATTAAAAAATGGAAAGGGTAAATGAGTGGGCAATTGACGATCCACTCACCTGTTTCACCCCAGAGCAAAGCATCCAAACACTATCAGTCCTAGACGTTTGACAGCGGACTTCCAGAGCTCAGACACTAGGCCTGTGATGTAATGTTATGTTGATTTGTGACACTGTTAATGTTGTTAATTTCCAAACTCTAAAGTTCTACCTTAAATGCTAATATATGGTCTACCTTAAGTCCTGTTATGTAACTAGTTGAGTGGGCAGAGAGAGAGAAGGAGAGAGCATGGAATAAAGAAGCTTCTGCCTGATCTGTCTCTCTTTATTGTACATACAACACAAGGCCCTAGAGTAAGGTGGCTACACCGGCGGAGGTAGCAGTCATCGCCACACCGCAAACAGACACAGCCAGGGGGGAGAAACTACCCTTACCATTAGGGACATTTTGGGCATGACTGTAGCCAGGAAGTGAACTGTCAGAGAAGAGATGCTGGCACCACCACCAGCTGCATTGGAAAAGGGGAATGAGTGGGCAATTGGTGATCCACTCACCAGTTTCACCCCAGAGCAAAACATCCAATCACTGTTAGCCCTTGACGTTTGGGAGCGGACTTTCAGAGCTCAGACACAAGGCCCTAGCGTAACTTGGCTACACTGGTGGAAGAAGCAGACGTTGCCACACCGCAAACAATCACAAACAGGGGGAGAAACTACCTTGACCATTAAGGACATTTGAGGCATGACTTTAGCCAGGAAGCGAACTGGCAAAAGATGTTGTCACCACCACCAGCAGCATTGGAAAGGAAAAAGGCGAATGAGTGGGCAATTGGCAACCCACTCACCTGTTTCACCCCAGGGCAAAGCATCCAAACACTGTCAGTCCTTGATGTTTGGGAGCAGACTTCCAGAGCTCAAACACTAGGCCCTAGCATAAGTTGGCTACACCGGCGAAGGTAGCAGACGTTGCCACACCGCAAACAAGCGCAACCAGGAGGAGAAACTACCTTGACCATTAGGGAAAATTAACGTTCCAAGGTAAGAGCTGGGTACCCCAACTTGGGCAGATTGAATTTAAGAAAGGCAATCTGCTCCATCAGATGAGGTGCCATGCGTGAGCGCTGTGGACTCAGTATGTTTCCTGTCATAGAAAACACGCGCTCACTTTGAACAGTGGTTGGCGGACATGATAGTAGCTGCTGCGCAACCCATGAGAGTGCAGGCCACACACTCTTCTTTTCATTCCAGTAGCTAAGAGGATCAACATTAGGCGCAGAAGGAACTTCACTGAGGTAAAGTTTGACCATTTCAGCAGCATTACTTTCCTTTCTGCTGCTAGCTCTGTCAGATGGTCTAACTATACTCCCAAGTGCCTCTTTCCACTCTCTCTGGAGATGGTACTAGTTGTTGTTGTTGTAGTACTACGGCCACCAGCTATGCTGCCTGCGCTACATTTTTTTGCATCTTTCCCCAATAGCACAGTGTTGTGTTGAGTGCTGAGGTGATGCTTCAGGCTAGCACTGGTGAAATGCCCAGACACTTTCCCTGTGCTACTGTTTGCACTTTCTATAGCGCCCTTCTTGTACCTTTTCAAAGTGCTCCCAAATTGGGGTGTGGAGAGCCTTGGGTGCTGCTTCTACTGCTCTGGGTGGATGAACAGCGGCAGAACTAGTGGTTGGTCTTATTGGCACAGTTACAGTACTGGTGGTGGCACTGGTGGTACCAGTACTGGCCATAGTGGGACTGCTAATTGCTTTAATTCTACCAGATTTGGTAGGTTTTGCTGCTGGTGGTGGTGATGATCGTAGCGGAGAAGGTGGAAGCTCAGGGGAAAATTGTACACTAGTCACTTGTACACTGCTCCCTGAGGAATCTGATTCCTGACCACTCATCTCCTCTACTTCCTCTGGCTCATAGTAAAGTTCTTCATTAGCCAGATCAAGTGGAATTCCTGCTAGGCTGGAGCTAAGACTGATATCATAACTAGTAGTAGTACGAGCAGGAATAACAGACCCTAGCTGCACTTGGCCTCTCAGTCTCAGGTTCCTCTGGTACCTTGCCAGGTGGAGTTCCACTATGTGTAGCCCTCTCTCTAACTGTCTTTACAAAAATATTGTAAGAACTTGGTGACTTGCTAGAGGTGGTGCTAGGAGGACATGGCGTGGTGGTACCGGTGGGAACAGTAGGTGCAGCAGTAGTGGTGGTAGAGGTGGTGGTTTTTCTTGCGAAGGAATAAGATTGCTTTGATTTAGGAAACCCCTCTCAGTCTTGCTGCTAATTTTGCTCTGCTTGGTACCTTGCATGCTGCTCGTGGATGGGGAAGATGCAGCTTGGGACAAAAGGTACTTCTTTTACTCACTGGGCTAGTAGAAGTACTAGTTGTGCTACCCTTTAACTTTAAACGTGCTTCTGGTGATTTAGGCTTTCCATAAAAAACCATAGAGCTTGTGGGTCTAGCAGCACTACTACTGCCTGCTTTTGGTGCATTTCCTTTACTTGATGATCCTTCCAGCAACGCTTCCCCAAACGATAAGCGAGAGCTTGGCCTACTATTTTGTGTTGTGTGTGTGTAGTGTAGTGTTTAAAACTAGGGGGACAGGGAAAATATTTTTCTTTTTTAAAGAAAAATAGGATTTTAAAAAATGAATGAATAAAAAAAGGGAAAAAAATAAAAGACAAAACAATTAGAGGAAGTTTCTCTTCAGTGCTACTGCTAAAAAACTATGCACAACTGCACTGCGCTGTTGTGTGATATCTGCCAAAGTGCTCAAGTTATTTAAATGATTAACTCAAGATTAACTATTAACTAGCAGTATTTTATGTTTATTTTACATTTACACGGACCTAAGAGCCTACTACTATGCTAAAGCTATATTTCCTTACTATTCTAAGTCTACCTCTAGGCAAACGCAGACGCTCTCAAGCCCACTAAGCTAAAATGAGGTTAGATAAGTATATAATTTACTAATTAATATTAATTTATATAACATTAATAGATTATAAATTACAATTATGTCACGTACCTGGCAGGGAGATCCTCCGGGTCCCCTAATCGGCAGCTGCAGACGCCGCGTAGAAGGGGGAGATCCCCCCGCTTCTGACCAGCAGTCGCAGCCGCCGTGAAGAAGGGGGAGACCCCCCGACTCTGCACAGCAGCCACAGCCGCCACGAAGAGGGAGACCTCCCGCCTCCGCTCAGCAGCCACAGACGCCGCAAAGAAGAGGGAGACCTCTTACCTCTGCACGGCAGCAGCAGCTGCCACGACGGCGAGGGAGACCTCCCGCCTCCACGCTGGGATCACGGCAGCCACAGCCAGGAGACAGGTTCAGCTCCGGTGTCCTGACTCGATCCTCTTCACGCCACCTAGTGGCGCCGCCGGAGACTGCATCGCCTTATACTGGGAGGTTACGAATACACCACACACAAGATGGCCGCACAGGAACTGACATAACGCGACTTTGAATATTTGGCGGGAGATTCCTAATTAGTGCCAAACTCCTGTGCCTATATAACAGACTCTGAAACCTACAGCCATTGCCTTCTGATGGACGTGCCTATTCCTCAGTACGCGTTCCATTTGATTTTCTGTTGCTTACCTTGCTTGTTCCCGTCTTCTGGTATCCTGACCTCGGCTTATCCCACGACGTTCCTGTTCTCCGGTATCCTGACCTCGGCTTGCATTTCGACGTTCCTGATCTCTGGCTCCGTGACCTCGGCTTCCTGGACTATTCCTTACCAGTCCTACCTGACTTCGGTGTCTCCTTCCTACGCTGTGTTGTGACAGAATCAGAAGGCCATCATGAGACCCGCTTCAGTGGGACAACAAGGGTCCACGGAGGCTCGTCTAGATGGGATGGATCCCCGTCTGGATCAATTTGCTCAAGCTCTCCAGACCTTGCTTCAGCGTACCGATCCTGCACAACGGGCTCCTCAACCTGTGGCGATTCCCACACCTCCACCTGTGCTAGTAGCTACGGTTCCAGCTCACCTGCCTCCACCCCAACGCTACAATGGTGATCCGGCAACTTGTTGAGGTTTTTTGAACCAGTGTGAGATACATTTTGAACTGTCTCCTTATGCCTTCCCAACTGAGCATGCGAAAGTGGGCTACATAATCTCCCTCCTCACTGATAAGGCCTTGGCCGCTCCTATTCGGAATTTGTGTCAAGTCTACGAGCCGTATTTGATGTTCCTGGGAGAAGAACCACTGCGTCAACTTCCCTGTTTACCATCCGTCAGGGTTCCCGTCGACTCCTGGAGTACGCTATTGAGTTTTGGACCCTGATGGTGGAGGTTAATTGGACTAACGAGGTACTAGTAGTTTCTTAATGGACTATCCGAGACCCTCAAAGATGAGACTGCTGCCAGAGATTTACCTACGGAACTGGACTCGTACATGTCTCAAATTGATCTTTGTCTCCGCGAAAGACAAGTACAATCTAAGACTACTCAAAAAGGGAGGAGGATCTAATACACGGTTCACTCAACATTTTTCTCCTGCTGCTACATCCTTTGACCCTCCTGAGGAACCAATGCAGTTGGGAGCAGCTCGAGTGTCTGTACGCGAGAGGAACAGAAGGATACAGGAAGGACTATGTTTTTATTGTGGTCACCTCATCAGACACTGTCCCAGCAGGCCGGGAAACGCCAGTACCTAGGTAGGCCAGGGGAATCTACCATAGGTATAGTGAACCATTCCCCTAACCTCTTCACCACCCATATGACAGTTCCGGTACGTCTGGCTTGGTCCACTGGCTCCATTGATACGGAGGCCTTTCTGGATTCCGGTGCTGCTGGCAACTTCATTGGCTCTGTTTTCTGTGTTCAGCAACGCATTCCCACCCTCTCCTTGTCCGCCCCATTGTCTGTGGAGGTCTGTGGGATTTCCTTGGCTACAGGACCACAATCCTACCATTGACTGGAGTAGTACTCAGATCACCGCTTGGAGTACTTCCTGCAGGCGTCATTGTCTCACTCCTTTAAGAAATGCCGCGGTAACTGTACCTTCGAACATTACCTCTCTTCTGCCTGAGCCTTACCGACAGTTTTCTGATGTCTTCGATAAGAAGGAGGCAGAGAAACTACCGCCCCACAGGCCGTATAACTGTCCGATTGACCTGCTTCCTGGGACCATGCCACCCAGAGGTCGGGTTTATCCACTCTCCATTCTGGAGACCAAGGCTATGGAGTCATACATCGAGGAGAACCTTCGCCGAGGGTTTATTCACTGGTCGATCTCGTCTGCTGGTGCAGGATTCTTCTTCGTTAAAAAGAACAGGGAACTTCGTCCATGCATTGATTATAGAGGTATCAACAAGATTACCAGGCACAACATGTACCCTATTCCACTTATTTCTGAACTTTTTGACAGGTTACGCGGGACCACTATTTATACCAAATTGGATCTCCGGGGAGCATACAACCTTGTCCGCATCCGAGCCGACGACGAATGGAAGACCGCCTTCAACACCTGTTCCGGTCATTAGGAATATATGGTGATGCCGTTTGGCCTGTGCAATGCCCCAGCGGTTTTCCAAGAAATTATAAACGATTGCCTTAGAGACTTTCTACAACAATTCGTCGTAGTGTATCTGGACGACATTTTGATCTACTCCTCGGATTTACAGTGGCACCACACTCATGTTACTTGCATCTCGATTACGGCTACATGGACTTTATGCTAAGCTTGAGAAGTATGCTTTTGAGGTATGCAAAGTCACGTTTCTGGGTTACGTCATAACGCCTAAGGGGTTTGAGATGGACCCTTCCAAGCTACAAGCCATAAGAGACTGGCCACAACCGCTGGGCTTGAAACCCTTGAAGCGTTTCTTGGGGTTCGCTAATTATTACAGACGTTTCATCCGCGAATACTCCAAGATTGCTGCTCCTTTGACGGCTCTTACGAAGAGAGGGGCCAATACCCTGGAGTGGTCTTCGGAGACTTAAGACTAAATTCACCATTGCTCCTGTTTTACAGCATCCTGATCCTCACCTGCCTACGTCTACGTCTACGTTCTAGAGGTCAACGCTTCTGAATCCGGGGTTGGCGCTGTTCTGTCTCAAAGGGCTTCCTACAGTGGACCATTCCATCCCTGCGGCTATTTCTCCGGGAGATTCTCCCCGGCGGAAAGAAACTTTGACATCGGGAACAAGAAACTTCTGGCCGTCATCCTTGCGCTGGAGGAATGGCGTCACCTTCTGGAGGGTGTACAGATCCCCACATTGATTCTGACAGACACACACAAGAACCTACAGTATATTGAGACCACCAAGTGCCTTAACACTCGATTTCCTTTCGTTTTAACGTATCGTCCAGGTTCCAAGAACGTCAAGGCGGATGCCCTCTCCCATATGCATGCATGCCCAGAGGAGGAGAGCCATGCCCCTGAGCCAATTGTGCCGCTACGAAGGTCCTAGGTGCTCTGCATCTCCACTGCCGTACCCCCTTATTGGAACGCATTTCTGGACTACAAGCTCGAGCCCCAGCCTCCCTGCCGGCTGGTAAGCTATTTGTTCCTGCGCACTTTACAACCCGTGTTCTTCGTTTGTCTCATGGTTCCAGAATGGCAGGACACCCGGGGTTAGCTCGCACTAAGGATCTCGTGTCCAGAACTTTTTGGTGGCCAGACTGGACTAAGGACACTGCCTTGTTCGCTCCTGTGCCAAGCAATGTTCCCTCTAATTTTTCTTGGGTGATGTGCGCAGAAAATTTCTGTTGTGCAAAATTTTTCCCAGAGCCAAAATTTTGTGCGCACAATATGCTTCTATAGTCCATATAAAGTTGGTGGAGCTGAAAAAAAAATCACATTGCAAGGGTGTGGAGCTATATATTTCCAACCCTT
>VKOC01023374.1:0-34684 GCA_009364415.1 Spea multiplicata
GCATGATGTTGGGGGGGGCCATGGCCCCCTCTGGCCCCCCCTGCCGACGCCACTGTCGACACCTAAAAGTTTAACATCTTTATGAGGTAGTAGAAGTATTTTTAAACACTCATCTACAGACACCAGACAAGCCAGAGGGCTTGTTTTCCCCTCAGAAATCTCATGGTGCTTCCACAACCACAAGGAATTCTGGGTAGGAGGATGCAAAAAAGTTTAACAATTATCACCTTTGCCTCTATATCCACTTTATACATGCGCCTACCCAGAATCCCTGGTGGTTGTGGTAGCACCATGAGATTTCTGAGGGAAAAACAAGCCTTCTGACTTGTCTGGTGTTTGTAGATGAGTGTTTAATAATACTTCTACTACCCCTTAAATTTAAGTGGAAGGGTTTTCCATCACCTTTACCCACCATAACTTATGTAATGGAACCCCTTTAGGACAAAGACCGTACATGCACGGTCTCACAATGCATTGTTCTTAATGGGTTTAAGGACAACCCATTGTTCTTAAAGAATTAAACATTTTATTGAAACCTTTAAGACATAATAAAAACAAAATGGAAAGTGAATAAAGTGATTATTGTTTAAATTTTTTTCAAATAATTGTTAACCAATACTAGTTGTGGCTGTATTGCAGTAAAGAATGTCACATACTTAACAGCAATTCAGTGGAATATACTTTCAGTAGTGAAGATTTTTTATTTATGAATACTTCATGTCTGGCTCAAAGCCAGTTTTTTTCCACTCAAGCGGCAGCAGTTGAAAGTTCTCCAGGACAGTCTGCGATGCAACTGGGCAGGGGATCCATAGCCTCAGCTTCTGAACCCTTGTCGGAAGATAGTGATACAAACTGGGGTTCCCCAGTAATCTGCCTCTCAGTAACCACCCCCGCCCGTACCCCAACATATCCACAAAAGAGCCCTCTTGTTGGGCACCATCCATTTGGCATGCGATCGACATTTTACTACCCGGCAAGTAGTTTTGTTTTTTTGTAGGATTTTTGGTGTTGGAGTGGATGGAATGATTGAATGCCAGGGAGTGTGGAGGCCCAAGGAAATTCTTGCCCAGGGTGCAATTAATATTAATGGCGACCCTGCATATATTGAAACCCCAACACACATTCATTCTACCAGTATACACTGTCACACCCCGGTTAACCCTGTGCAGCAACACGTATTGTTTTAACAGTGTACATTGACACCCCACACAGTGTAACACTGCACATGTATACTTACACACACCCTTCTCATTATACCAAGTTACCTACCGTGCAAGCAGCCTTTCTTCAAAGCATTGTGTTACTTGACCCTGGGGAGCCCTGCCTCTGCAAGCAATTAAAATGGTTAAAGGGGTACTAAACAAATTCCTGTCTCAGTAGACCTGGGCATTGTGACTCACTGTAGCTAAGACTGACCCTGTAGCTGCCCCTGGTCGTGACTCAACCAAAAATCTCACCCTGTCCTCCAACAGCCCTCCAAACAAAGGTGCAGCTACTGATGGGACACCAAGGATGAGCTTGGTCCATTTGTCAACCCTTAATAACAGTAAGCCTACATGTAGTTCTGTGCAGGACTGGATTGGAAATGACTGGGCAACCCTGGGACTTTAAAGCCATTATGCCAGACGGTCAATGTGGGCTTGTTTCTTTTGAATAATATATTGTGAAGATACTGTAGCTTTACTTTTCTAGAAGGGAGTTGCTATGGCAATATAATATAATGCATCAGTACTCCTCTCACAAGCTGACATTTTAAAATAGACCATATTGATGTCTGGATAGTAATTGTAAGATTAACAGTAATGTATATTACAATAGTGAATGTTATGAAGCTCCTTAACCCCTTAAGGACCAGGGCTATTTTACGCACGTAAAAGAACAGTTATATTGCTATTTTTGAATATGAAAATGTAATCTTCAGACTATAGGGCTCTTTAATGCTTATGATTTTAAATGGATCACTAAATTAAGAGGTGACCCCCTTTCCCTATCTGCCAGCTAACATACATGCAGGAGATGTGTTCAGCCATACACATATCATAGCATGTGATAGACTCGACACAAGCAATATCCAGTGTTATGCAAGAAACCAGAACGCCACAGTCAAGTAGGTTTTTATGACATAACCCCCCCCAAAAAAACCAAGTACCACATCTGAACTGTCAATATCATATCTGCAGCAAAAGTATCTAAAAACATCTAAATCTACTTGAACAGATCATAGTGTCACGTTTACTAAACATTAAAGCTGCAGTGTCAAAGCTGCCACATTCAAGTGGATTTTTTTCTTATTACAGGTAAATATTGTATTTTAACATGCATTCCTCACTGATGTGGTTGTACGGGGGATTACATTGTCCTTTTAACAATAATTGCTATTTATATGTATCAGTTCTCTATCTTATACTTTGCTTTTAAAAACTTGACCTATAAATTAAACTTTATACATGCTGATATATGCAGTCACAACGTGGCTTAATCATTGCCAAGTAATCCTTTATTCTGCCATTATTTCATCGACCATTTTTACCATTTGGCAGAAAACCGATCTAACACTATAGCCATTGTAGTGCAGAGGTTCAGTTTCCAAAACCAATTGACCTTGAAACTCTTTAAAAATATTTACCTTTAACACGCTTATTCCTAAATCCCAAATAATTAGTTTGCAAGTCTGTAATTCACAATATAGTCTCAATGGAATTCTAGTCTAAACAAACTATAATCAAGGACATCTTAATTACATCATGTGGTCATGGAGGTTTCATGGTTTACTGAAAGAAAATTACTGCTTCACACAGTGTGTGCGAGCAACGGACAGGTACGCAGCAGGGCCCCAGCGGAAGTGAACGTTAGACCAGGCCCTGTATCGAGGACATAATATGGGGATGTCTGATCACCCTACTCTACAAGAATGCGCTGTTTGTCTGTAATGTGATTGTAAGGCACATAATCATGTTTTTTTCATTCACTTTGGGACATCAATCATGAGAACATAATAAATGGGCATTTTGCAATTTATCTAAGAAATAATTAAATTGAATAATTTACAAAATAATTAGATTTGATAATTATGAGATGATTATAAACAGCCATTTTACAATGCTTTTAAATTATATGATAATAGTATAATAGTATGATAGTATAAGAAATTTTAAGAACTTATGTCAAGCTGAAAACAATATTAATGTAACAAAAAATGTAAATCATGCAGTGCTAATATTGTTGCTTACTATTACTAATACTATATTGATATATTAATAAATAATTGATGAAATAAATAATAATAATGAAATAATAATAAATAATAAATATAATGAATAATAAATAAGCTAAGATGCAATATTAGACACTTATGGCTTTTTTATTGCGTCTCAGAGTTAGCTACTTCTGAAAGCCCCAAGGTATGGTTATAAACCAGTGATATTGTGGATTGCTAGAGTCTCTGACTGTTCAGGTGTGGGCAGATAAAAACGACAGAATATTTCAGACAGATTCACAGAGAAACAGGGGCAGAAACGCTTATAATTTGCAGATTTTGGTGAGCTAGAGCTAGAGCTTTGGTAGTAAAAACACTCCCAGCTGACTTCTCAGTGAGCCCCCTATTGAACTTCAGAAAATCTAACAAAAAATATCAACAGAAGTAGCTTTAAAAAACATTCTAATGAGAGAGGCTCCATTTTGGGAAACTCCCACATGACGTCTACAATAGCAACCTTCTGTTAAACAAGTCAGAAAGGCTTATTTAACAAGAATAAATCTCTTATAAAAGATGAACCTCAAGTGGGGCTGACAACTAATACACACGAGACTAAGGACCTTCTGACAGGTTGAATCCCACACAGAACAAAAAGTATTTCTCATTGCTCATTTCTCATTTCTCATTATCCAACTGCCCTACACTGCAAGGCCTATTATCTAGAGTCGGGAATGGAAGACCTGCATAATAAGGCTACCTATATGACTCCCCTAGGAAATTCCAGAAGCTTTGGCTTCCCTGGAAATTCTGTTTCCCATGAGGCCCCTATCAAGTGATACCTAAGAGAAACTTTGTAGGGAAGAATGTGATCATCCACTACTGGAGAAAGAAGAAAACCTAACATATTAGGTTAGCTCACAGCACCCAGGAAAAGGTGTTACTTAAACCAGTGGGCTGCATATATTGTCCACCTAGCCCTTTCCATTTCTTGCATTTCTGTGTTGATTCAAGAAACTGACTTCCAATTCCTAACTATAACAAGTATGTTCCAGATATTCCAATCCAATGTCAAATGGTTTCGTGGCAACTAGTGAGAGAATGAAGATTGGAGCATCAATCGTGAATGTAAGTTCTAAAATATCTATTATCTTCCCGATGTCGTTAATGGACATCCTTCCAGCACGGAAACCTGTCTGATTATTATATGTCATTATATATCAGTTTCTTCTAAATCTGTTTTCCTAGATTGCGGATTAAGTTTTAGAATTGACAATTAAGAGTGAAATATTTGTTACATTTTGTATATCTTTATCTTGTTTGGGGATAAGTATGATGTGCGCTCTAAGGGTTTCCTCTGGAATTTTCCTTTGTATCATAAATTGATTGAATGTTCACATTAAAGGAGCTGTCAGGTTATATCTCACTAATATCTTATGGAAATACTTACTAAATCCATCTGAGGCTGGGGAGTTATTTTGTTTTAGCCTCTTAATGAATTTCATTTCTTGTTCAGTAAAAGGGCTGTTTTAGCTCTTGAGGTTCTTGTATCTTAATTTTGGGATTTTTGTATACATGACAGATAATCAACCACTTTCCTTTCCGTTATCCTAATATTATTCTCTTGAGGGGGAAAAAAGGATCTTCAGTGATCTTAGAGAAGCAATTGTTGCTGCCCATCAATCTGAGAAGGGTTAAAAAGGCGATTTCCAAACAATTTAAAGTCCATTATTCTACAGTGAGAAAGATTATTCAAAAGTGGAAAAAATTCAGGAGTGGATGTCCCAAAAACATTCACCCCAAGGTCAGACCATAAAATGCTCAGAGAAATTGAAAAAACTGAAATTGAAAGTTACATCTCAGACTCTACTGGCCTCAGTTAGAATGTTAAATGTTAAAGTTCATGACATTACAATTAGAAAAAACTGATAAAGTATGATTTGTTTGGAAGAAAGCCTCTCCTCTTAAAAAAAGGGATGGCAGCACGGCTTAAGTTTTCAAAGTTGTATCTGAACAAACAACTTCTGGAACAATGTCCTTTGGACAGACAGGACCAAAGTGGAGCTGTTTGGCCATAATGCACAACGCCACGTTTGGCAAAAACCCAACTTGTTGAGTCTCCATAAACTACTTTGTATACCAAAGTATTCGAGAGTCAAATGTGAGGCCATCTGTCCGACAACTAAAGCTTGGCCGATATGGGTCATGCAACATGACAATGGTCCCAAGTACTCCAGCAAATCTACAACAGAACAGCTGGAAAAAGAAAAGATCCAAGATGTTGCAATGGCTCAAACAAAGTCCAGACCTCAACCTTATTGAAATGCTGTGGCGAGACCTTGACCCCTTAAGGACAATGGGTTGTCCTTAAAACCATCAAAAACAAGGCATTGTGAGCCCGTAGATATACGGGCTTTGTCATGAAGAGAGAGCAGTGTGTCTGCTCCGCAAACATCAATGAACTGAAGCCAAACTGAGTTGGCCAAAATTCCTCCACAACGATGTGAGACACTGATAAAGTAATTGCTGCTAAAGCTGGAGTCATCGTTTTTCACACATGGCTTCTCCATTTTGGCTTTATTTTTTTAATAAATCATGACACAGTGTAATATGTTATGTGTTATTTTTTGTACCTAATTTTTAGACCTGCTAAGGGACAGATGATTGTTTTTATGTCCTGATATATAGTATCTCACAAAAGTGAGTACACCCCTCACATTTTGTTAATATTTTATTATATCTTTTCATATGATACTGCAGAAATGACACTCTGCTACAATCTAAAGTAGTGAGTGTACAGCCTATATAACAGTGTAAATGTGCTGTCCCCTGAAAATAACTCAACACACAGCCATTAGTGAGCACACCCCTAAGTGGAAATGTCCAAATTGGGCCAAATTAGCCATTTCCCCTCCCCGGCATCATGTGACTCATTAGTGTTACAAGGTCTCAGCTGTGAATGGGGAGCAGGTGTGTTAAATTTGGTTAAATTTTGCTCTCACACTCTCTCACACTGGTCAGTGGAAGTTCAGCATGACACCTCATGGCAAAGAACTCTCTGAGGATCTGAAAAAAAGAATTGTTGCTCTACACAAAGATGGCCTAGGCTATAAGAAGATTTCCAAGACCCTGAAACTGAGCTGCAGCACAGTGGACAAGACCATACAGCGGTTTCACAGGACAGGTTCCACTCAGAACAGGCCTCGCCATGGTTGACCAAAGAAGTTGAGTGCACGTGCTCAGCATCATATCCAGAGGTTGTCTTTGGGAAATAGACGTATGAGTGCTGCCCAGCATTGCTGCAGAGGTTGAAGGGGTGGGGGGGTCAGCCTGTCAGTGCTCAGACCATATGCCACACACTGCATCAAATTGGTCTGCATGCTGTCGTCCCAGAAGGAAGCCTCTTCTAAAGATGATGCACAAGAAAGCCCGCAAACAGTTTGCTGAAGACAAGCAGACTAAGGAGATGGATTACTGAAACCATGTCCTGTGGTCCGATGAGACCAAGATAAACTTATTTGGTTCAGATGGTGTCAAGTGTGTCTGGCGTCAACCAGGTGAGGAGTACAAAGACAAGTGTGTCTTGCCTACAGTCAAGCATGGTGGTGGGAGTGTCATGATCTGGGCCTGCATGAGTGTTGCCGGCACTGGGGAGCTACAGTTCATTGAGGGAACCATGAATGCCAACACGTACTGTGACATACTGAAGCAGAGCATGATCCCCAACACACCTCCAAGACGACCACTGCCTTGCTAAAGAAGCTGAGGGTAAAGGTGATGGACTGGCCAAGCATAGGTCTCCATACCTAACCTATTGAGCATCTGTGGGGCATCCTCAAACAGAAGTTGGGGGAGTGCAAGGTCTCTAACATCCACCAGCTCCGTTATGGAAGAGGACTCCAGTGTCAACCTGTGAAGCACTGGTGAACTCCATGCCCAAGAGGGTTAAGGCAGTGCTGGAAAATAATGGTGGCCACACAAAATACTGACACTTTCGGCCCAATTTGGACATTTCCACTTAGGAGTGTATCCATTTTGTTGCCAAGGTTTAGACATTAATGGCCGTGTGTTAAGGTTTTTTGAGGGGACAGCAAATTTACACTGTTATACAGGCTCTTCATAAAAAGGAAAAACTCTTGTTTCTGTATTGGGCAGTATCTGCATGTGAGTTGTATATTGATTACTCATGATTCTGGATCAGGGGATTGAATGGTTGTTATGGTGACTTTTAGCACCCCAGCTTTAAAACCCTTTGTGTCTTGAATGAATAGCATGTACCTGAACTTATGCCACATAAAATATATCCCACTTTGGGACCCAAATCTCCCTTTCTTTTTTCCTGTAAAAGATGGATGAGCCAGCCTATCCTGGGCATGAGTTGAGCTGGAGCTGAGCTGAACCCAGGGTCAGCTTTCAGAGCTGAATTCACTCAATGGACTAGTTCCCTGAATGCTAAACTACCAAAGGGGTGCAGGGCTTAAGGGGAGCATGGCTTCTGCATGCACCCCTCTTCTTCTAACTGCGTTATTTCCTCCCCTGATTATAATTGTCTAGAAGCTCAAAAGGTTTAAGTATGAATGTATCAGTGTCCTTCAGACCTGCAGTCACAATAATAGAAACAAGGAATGTATTTATTAGTTACATTAATAACATAAAAAGTCTCTGTGAAGTCCCGTTCCCACAGGGGTCCTTTGGTCATCTGAATTGTTGGGAAGTGTGTAAGTTGAACAACTAACTACTTCAACTAATTACCAAACATAACAAATAAATTAGTTTATTAACGTATTCAAAGACTTTAATAAATGATATGTAGACATACTATATGTATATGTCTACATATCGTTTATTAACATCTTGGAATACCATAACACTAGTAGGAGTCTTTCTCTCTCCATTCCCCCTCTGTCTGTTTCTCTCTTTTCTCATCTCTTCTTTCTGTCTCCTCAAATATATATTTCTATATGTTAAATTAAATTATAAAATAATCTTCTGGTGTCTCTGGGGGGGGTCATTTTCTACATTATCATACTTGCCCATTGTAATATGTCAGCTTCAGAATTCTTTTATATGATAATATATCTCTTGTGCTCCAAAATTAGCTTCTAATCATACACTCTTCTACCGTACTTACTGAGGCTGATTCATGTGACACATGAGATTGCAAGTCACAAAATGACTGCTCTAAAGGAACAATTTGCTTTATGCAATGCTGGGATTCTGCATGTATACAAATTAAAGCAAGTTGTTTTTTTTTTAAATGTCTTACTAAGATCCAGTATCACAACAGAAATAAAAAATATATAAACCACGGAAATTTGCACACAACTTATCACGTTAAGATGGTTACTCATCCATTGAAGTGGCAACAGCTGAATTAATATATGGGTCTAGGGTCACCGTGACATGCGCTAGAAAAACCCTCAGAAAAAAAACAGATGTTCAAACTTAGATGGTAAGAAAAAAATACATCCTGCATTTTTTATAAAACGAAACACCCTATGGGCATTTATAATGGCAATATTTTAACTCTTTCCATGTGGGAATTTTTGTGACGCTATATAGTGAATTGTAGGACTTTTTGTTTCGTTTTTGGTGACAGTGGGAAATTTTTTAATGTTACCATATTTTTTTTACATTTTTTTAAAACTTTTTATTCATTTATTTATTTATTTTACTTATCTCACTGATTAGTGAGCTGGCCTCCATTGACCTTGTATGGTTGAATGGAGTACCTGCATTCAACCTGCAGGAGGAGCTCGAGAGTTCTCAAGAGGGTCTGGATGATGGCACTTCTGATAGCAATCACAAGGCTATCAGGGTAAGGAGCAGCCGCGATCTTTGATGATCGTGCAGCGGCGGCCACTTTTCTTGCGGGAGGGCTTTCCTCCCCGGATCCACAGTCAGCCTCACGATCGCGGCGACACAGCTATTTAACAGCAGCCCGTACATGTACGGGCTTTGTCGTTAAGGGGTTAAAAAACAGTTGCATAACTTTACTTCTTGACCAACAAGCCTGGTTTCCGTCATTGAATTGTTGACTTTGTTTGTTTGCCCTTCATCAGGATTGATAGTAGCTATTGCCTGTCAATCTTCTTGATAACATTGACCTTTATACACTCATAAAAACTTCATGGTGCCTCAGATGAAAAATGACTATGTATATTTGAAACTATTGGAAATTAGTAATGTTGAGATCTTTCAAGGTTTGCTAAAATGAATTTCTTAGCTGATTTATAAATAATAGTCTTGTTACCGTAGGAGTTGTCAGGCACACTGGACTAAGATAGGGCCCTGTCCCACTTTTCAGGTCTCGTGATTGCAAGAAGTGTTCAGCATAATGCCCCTTATGGCCGTGTTGTTTAACCCCTTAAGGACAATGGGCGGTCCCTAAACCCATTGAAAATAATGCATTTTGAGCCCGTACATGTACCTGCTTTGTCATTAAGGGGTTAATATCTTTGCACTGATCAGGGCAAAATACACATATGTGTAATGTTAATAAAAGGGAGCTTATGGATATAGTGAACAGAGTAATTATCAGTGGTATATATTTATTTATAGTGCAAGAGCATGCACCAATATATATATTTATATACACTGTGTTGTCTGCTTAATAAACCTGAATGCTGTTTACTCCATCAGTTGAATATATTATTATATGGTGCCTTTGATGATTTTTTATGCAAAAGCATGTTTTTAACCATTTGATGCAATATATTTTTGTATCAGATTTTTGTATCAGAAATCATTGTGAACTGCAATAGTGGAGCGCTTAAAATGCATAAAAAAATATGGAAAATGTCAATATGATTGAAGCTGACAGAAACCAAGCCTGGAATTCGATGTGTTTGTATTTATTGGAAGCATTTATAAATTAAACATTTCAGTTGCTAATAGGTTACCAGGTCAATAATAAAAACAAACAAACTAAATAAAAGTATGGGGAAATCAAATATACTCCATATAAGCAATGTTATTCATGCAGCCTTTAATGTTATCCTTCTAATTATAATTAGCCTCCTACTTACATCCCATCACCTCTTTATAAAGCTTACTTTTCATGTCAAACAGAAACCTTTTAAATTGATGTATGTATTTTTTTAACTTAGCGTCATGCTACACTATTGCAGAAAATTGGCTTCAACAGAAATACCGAATTTGCTCTATTATAAGACAAGGTTTTTTTTAAGAACAAATGCTCTGAAAAATACCCGTTGTGTTTTATTCGAGGTCGCCTTATAATCAGACAGGGCTTTTATGCCTTATACCCCCTATATTTCCCCACAACTTACCGATGCATTCCTAGACTTGTCCCCCGTGCCAACCTCCGCTGCTATCCTGCACTTCCGCCAGGGCTTCTATGACTGAGCACCGAAAGGCCACGTCACGTCACCATAGGAGCCCCGGCAGAATGACCCGCCAGCAGCAGTGGAGGTTGTCTGCGTGCTTCGCGCAGACGTTCACTGGCAGCCAGAGAGGAGGATTCCCCGCAGCTCTGCAGGAGACCTGGATCCTCCTCTCTGGCAACCCGTGAACGTCTGCGCGATGCACGCAGAAAGCCTCCGCTGCTACCCGACACTTCCACCAGGGCTTCTATGACTGAGCACCAGCGTGTTGTGACCTTCTGGTGCTCAGTCATAGAAGCCCTGGCGGAAGTGCAGGATAGCAGCGGAGGTTGACACCAGGGAGTCTGGAGCACGGGGGACAAGTCTAGGAATGCATCGGTAAGTCGTGGGGTAATATAGGGGGTATAAGGCATATCACGATTGGCATATTGGAGGCAAAAGGCATATCTGGGGAGCAGAGGGGCATACAACAGGTATAAGTCATCAGGGGGGCAGATTTGCATATAGGGCATAGAAGACATATCTGATGGCAGGGTGGTAGAGTAGCAAGTCATGATGTGGCTAACTGCGGGGGAAGTTTGGCAAAGAAAAGGAAATAAAAACAAAAAGTGCATTTTTCTCAATCATAGTTTTTATTAGGTATGAAAAAATAGTTTACATGTGAATTAATATTTACTAATAAAACTATAGGCTAGTCTTATATTTTCTTTCTCTAAATATTTGATATTCAAATGTTGGGGGTCATCTTATAATCGGGGGCATCTTATAATCGAGCAAATACAATAGTTTTTGCCTGCTTAGAAAATCCTTGACTGTACCGTTGGTTCAAAAGCCAATTGTGTTAATACTGAAGTTAAAAATCTGCTTGGAACAATCAGTGGTTGGTAGTATAACTCAGGTGAGAGCCTACATAAATATGTTTCTGGCAGTATAATCAATAAATATTCAGAAGCAGTGTAGTTTAGCAGAATACTTGCTCACTCAAAGCTTTTTGAAGACTATTAAATGGTCTATGGGACCCTAGTATGGGCCTGTAAAATATTTAGGCTTCAGAATAAATTATGGAAAACAAAGTAATTACTTTCCAATTTCAAGTAACATTTTTCATAGTAAACAGTTTTCCAAAACAGTTTACAAATACAAAGTTGAATAAGCAACAGCTTAATCTGGCTGCAGAATTTGACATCAGCTGCTGAACCCACAGCTAGGGACTTTACATTACTGGTACAGGAGTTCGAGATTTTTGCATCCCGTGGCCAGGCATGCTGCAGAAATCAGTTAAATAAGTCCCACACTAATAATTGCGATTTTAACCAGTGTCCTAAGAAGTTGTCACTTGTAAATCCAAAACAGTGTTATTGCCATAGATATCATTGCAAACTGTATATGTGGTTGTGTCACATACTTAGTTTATTGTAATCAGTTGAGGATATTGCTAGCAGAATGCATAGATGATACGCCTTTGAAAGACATCAAACCACACATTCTTGAATCCCACTTTAATAAAAGGGTGAATTAGTATTAAATAGGTTTAGATTATTATAGATTTCCAATTTATTAAAGCTGTGCATTATTGAATTTCTTGTATTGATAGAAAGGTAGTTAACATCACATCCAGCTCTGTTGCCTTGCAGCAATAGATATCTGCCATGTCTCTCTGACTCATCTTCTGAGCCACAAAGGAAAATCTTAGCTGTGAATTTTTAGCAGGGGCAGCTGACATGGGTTACGTGGCAAACTAGCAGGCTAGTATAAATGAAGAATTCATTTATAAACAAAAATACAATAATTTCCCCATCTTATGCTGTCATGAAGTAGGAAATGCAAGACACTCGCTACCAAGCTGTTAAACATAATGTTAACATACACAGGTCTCATTATGCTATCTTTCTGGTTCCTGCCATCCAGCATTAGGTGAATGGAATCAACTGTCTGCCCAGCAGTGGTGTTCTTAATGTCATCTGCTTGGTTCTATCAAGCCATGGAGGATGTGGGTTTCTATAAATTTTAATTTACTATACACTTGTGTTACAGCATGTAATGTTATTAGTGATGATACTGTGACATACTTTGGTGTTATGCTTATGTTGAGGTACAAAATGTTTGTGTGTGTTGATATTGTTAGTTGCTTGTGCTTTGATTAAGTGTGAAATGTGAGTGATCTGCGGTGTGAAATGTTATGCTTGTGATGAACATTGCTGTTTCAAGTTCACATATGTGAGAGAACAGATGTGGAAGTTTGTATCAAATTGTGGATGCAGCAAGATTCCATAATTAACACTGCCCTAAAGGGACACCCCTGCCCTCATCTGCACTTTAATAGGTGACGTCTTAACCCATGAGCACATTGGGCAGGGGCCCTGGGTTCTCGGGGCCTCTTAGTGAATCATATTACTGGTACCCCTAGAACAGTAGCGTATCTATAGGGGGAGCAAGCGGTGAAGCCATCTCCACTGAGCCAGTCTTCAGGCCTGCGCAGAGAGAGAGAGAGAGAGAGAGGAGAGATTGTAACCTCCACAACCAACCCTGCCGCTCAACCAGCGCTCATGGTGGCTAATTGTAGTCTGCACCAAAGCACCATGAGTGCTGGTCTGGGTAGCAGCCACGGTAAAAAGGTCTGTCACTCCAGACCTCTGCTTCCGTGCTCCATAATGACGTTGTATCCCAGCGCTCTGCATCAGTTTGCCGGTAATCCGGAGAACCCAAGCAGACGTCTAGAGTGTCAGACCTCGACCTCCCACTACAGGATTGAAGACGGAAGAGAAGAAAAGGTAAGAGATGGGAAGTAGTGTTGTAAGGGCAAGTGTGACCCTGTGTATTTGTGTAAGGGCAGTGTATATGTGTGAATATGAGCAGTGTATGCTAATATGTGTGTGTGTGTATGGGCAGGCATGTGTAAGGGCAGTGTACGTGTATGTGTGTGTAAGGGCAGTTTATGTGTCTGTATGGACAGAAGTGTGTCAGGGCAGTATCTGTGTATGGGCAGGCATTTGTAAGGATAGTGTATGTACATATGTATGGTGTAAGGGCAGTGCATGTGTGTGTGCATGCGTATGTGTATATGTGTTTATGGGCACACGTATTTTAAGGGCAGTGTATGTGTCTGTGTGTGTGTTGAGGCAGTTTCCTGTGCATGTATAAGGGCAATGTATGTGTGTGTGGGTTTTAAAAGGGATATGTGTATATATGTGTACATCATGTTTTTTTTGTTTTTTTGGGGGGGGGTGTAGGGGCCCCAGTGCATTGTTTTTCTCAGAGCCTACAATGCTGCTAAGAGGCCCTGACTTTAATGCATATGATATCCCCCATACGCATTTGGCCCTTTGCCCGCTCCCTACCTATTTCCAATACAAGTATTCAGCCGAGCTCCATGCATGGGATATACTTACAGCCATTCAACTCCATTGCTGGCTCTGTGAACACCGTGGGCAGGGGTCTGTTTCATTTCTTGTGCACATGCATAGGAAGCTCTCCCATTTATTTATTTTGGAGTGCTTACCTGCCACTGTTTGGATGCTTCAATTTATGTTAATTGAGGACATTGGAGGTCTGGTAAGTGCTTTTAATGAGATATGTGTTTACGTGATTTACATTTGAGACATAAGGAAAAATCAAGGAAATACCATCACTGTATTTCTCTATATTTGTTTTAGTATTTACTGCTGTGAAGACTTTGAATTGAATTTAGATTCATGTTCAAAGCTGTTGTATTCTACAATAAGTTATGCCAATTATCTTCTGTTCAAGGCCTTTCTTTAATCCTTACAGAGAGGTATGATTTCTCTTTTACTTTTTCTGCCTCATTAGTTGTAACCTCTTTCAGGGTTCATGAAACTGTGTTTATCCCAAGAACAAAAATAGATGGAAGTTCACAAAAATATAAAATATGAAATGATGGTAAATCCAACAATCATGGGCTAACAAGCTAAATAGAATTACAGTTGTGTGAAAAACAAGGTACACCCACTTTGAATTCTGTGATTTTACATACCAGGATATCATAACATTAATCTGTTCCTTCTGTGCAGGTTTTAAAATTAGATACATACAGCCTCAGATGAATAACAACACAAAACATTTTACACAATGTCATGATTTATTCAACAAAAATAAAGCCAAAATGGAGAAGTCACGTGTGTACCTTAGAATTCCATACCTTGTAGAACCACCTTAAACATCAGTAACGTGAAGTAATCATTTTCTGTATGACTTTATGAGTTTCTCACATTGTTGTAGAGGAATTTTGATCCCCTCTTCTTTATGACATTGCTTCAGTTCATTGAAGTTTGCGGGCATTAGTTTATGCACAGCTCTCTTAAGGTCCAGCCACAGCATTTCAGCCATTATGTTGTAAATTTACTGATGTGCTTGGGATCATTGTCCTTTTGCATTACCCTATTTCGGCCAAGCTTTAACTCACATTTGACTCTAGAATACTTTGGAATACAGAGGAGTTCATGGTCGACCCAATGACTGCAAAATTTCCAAGTCCTGTGGCTGCTGATATGTAAAAACATAGACTTGAAAGATGATGTACTTACTTTCACACAACTGTAGTTATTCCTTTTTTTAATATGTGGTTATGTAAAAACATAGACTTGAAAGATGATATACTTACTTTCACACAACTGTAGTTATTCCTTTTTTTTAATATGTGGTTATGTGTACTTTTTTTAATTATGGTGGATACCTGGCTGGCTGAGAATCATGGGAATTTTTGTTCACAGCTAGCATCTGCATCTTTACTGTTGCTGCATTTCCCATGACGCTCAGCCAGCATCATGGAAGTAGTATGTCTGGCTGAGCCTCATGGGAATTCAATTCAATGTGTTGATTATTTTTAATCAAAAAATGAAGCGTGTTTTAAGTGGCGATGCAAACGCGACATTGTAAAGTGCAATTGCTTGTATCAGTTAGTTCCGCGGAAAAAAAAGTGTCCCTCTTTCACATTTTTGAAATGTTGGGAGGTATGAAACTGCAATCACTTCTCACTGACATTTCCAGATTTTATTTCATTAAAATGTTCCTACAAATCTATTTCATTTTGCAAGTGCATGGGGGATGTTATGCAGAATCCCCCAAATGCAATTGCCCCTTCCAGGATCCTCCAGCTATTTTGCATGCAGGGGAACACATATCTGAACGTGATATACAAGACATCAGTCAGCTGCAGCTTTGACTCAGTGAATGTTCTGACCTGGAGTTAGTTCAGACCCCCGTGTGAATGTGGGGGAAATGATTCTATTGATTTCAGTGGGAGCACCTTCCTGCCACCTATTAACTGCTTAGAGCCGCCAGTCAGTGTCAAAAACAGACCACAGATGAGGAGGAGAGCTGCAGCTTTATCAGATTGAGTACCTTTAGTAACTGTGTATCGTCCACAGCCAGCACTATATGTATTTTTAATCTGTTTTATCATGGACAATTAGTTGAAATATTGTGAATCTTATTGTGTTTAATTGTATCTTATATATGAGTGCTCATAATCTTTGCTTAGACTGTGTATTTGGTCAGTTTTTCTGCTGTTTTGAGTTAAAAACAAATAACTTTTCTTTCTTCTACTTCCAATCTAAGATGGGAATGGAGGGAATGTACCTTCTGGCTTCATATTTTTGCCAGAGCTAAATTTATCTTGTGACTCCCCTAGGGAAAGAACATTCCAAGATTAAAACTTGTGACTCTGTTATCATGGTTAATTGTACTTTTGAACCCTAGTATCACCTCTTCATTCTCCGTCTTAGATGATACAAAAGACACAAAACCATTACAAACATATTTAGGTGCAGTCTTATTTCCCTAAGATTCTTTTCAGCGTGAAATATTTTTAGAAGTAAAATCTAACAAGAACGTGTTTTTAGCTCTTCTTTAGCTATGGTCCCCAGTGTCATAGCTGCGAAATATACTGACACACAATGTTATTGTGTTAATTGCTAAAAAAAAACCCTCTAATCCCATGTTATGAGATCCAGTTCTTGCTGCTTCACCCTCATTCTGCATCCTTGTTGAATATACATTGCTTTTGAAATCAGAATAGTAGTTAGTAGTACTACCATTCAAAGCCTTGGGGCACTTAATTATTTTCACGAAAAACAAGTACATTTCTAGCAATGCTAACATAATTGTGAAAGGTTTTTCTAATGATCAATTAGCTTTTTAAACTTTAACTTACATTAGCGAACACAACGTGCCATTGGAACACTTGAACTTGATAAAGACCTCATTGTGAGGTCAAAACGTTGTTTCTGTCTTCCTTTAATAAATCTGCCTGAGCTGGAACCCTTGAGTGCCTGGGAGCCTTTATCTATTTTGATCTACTGGGGAGCTGGCCCTTCCTGGCACAGTTAAGCACCTGAGTTCCTTTGGAGTGTGCAGATTCCTTATTCTGGTTACACATTGGAACACAGGAGTGATGGTTGCCGATAAAAGGTTCTCTGTACGTCTATGAAAATATTACATTAAAATCAGCTGTTCCCAGCTACAATAGTAATTTACAACATTTAAAATTTATTATAATGGACAAAATTTGCGTTTCTTTAAAAACCAAGGACATTTCTAGGTGACCCCAAACTTTTGAATAGTATGTGTATGTACTCTTCACCCCTTCTGTATTTTATAAAACAAATGACCATTGTTGGTAAAAAGCAGAAAGAGTATCCACAAAAAATATATTTTGTCTTTCTAGTCTGATCATTAAGAGAAGGGTCAGGACTCATTCATCATACAAATATGATTGGTCAGGACCCATTCATCATACAAATATATTTATTTACAATATTTATAATGTAAATACCATATTTACTCTATTATAAGACAAGGTTTTTTCAGAGCAAATAGAGGTCTGGTTACAAGACTAAAATCCAGGTCCCCGCAGCGCTGCAGGGGACGTGGGTCCTCATGGTCCCCCATGCTTCAGACTTCCTGGTGTCTAGTGGGGCAGCCAGTAAACGTCTGTGTGATGTGTGAGTAGGCACTATGAATTCCAGTTGGCAGCTGTGACAGTCCCATCTGTTTTCCACATGTTGTATCTGTAACCTGCTCAGTTCCCCTGCTCTACTTTGTCCTGGACGGTACGGAGAGTACTATGTGTCCTACTTATGTCTTACCCCCTTAGTCAAAGAAACATATTCACCAGAGGGTTATGGGCTCATAAACCCCAGATTCCTCTTGCGCTCGTTGAACTCCCTTTCTTGCCTGCCTGACACCTGAGTGGGACCTAGCCATAAATCCCTGGAACTGCACTGCAGCTAGGAACCGCAGGAATGCCCGCCGAACCCTTTTGGCATTATACTGTGCTTGTGGTAGGTCACAATCGGAGGTGGTTACTGAGAGGGAGCTTATTTGGGAAACCTGGTATTATTGCCCATCCTTAGAAACAGGGTTTACCGAGCCATAGGTCTTGAACTCTGGCCGGCTACTTTACGGACTACATGTCCTCACACCGACTCACATGTACTCACACCGATATCCAAACACACACAACAGGACAGGTTCTGCCACACCGACACCCAAACACACCAGAACAAGCTCTGCCACACGGATACCCACATCCGGACAGGCTAAGCTGCAACAATAAATAGTGTTTTCTACAATTCTTTCTTATTGACCACCCCTTCTGTGTTTGTGCCCCCCTGTGTATCACCCACAGCCAGCACTATATGTATTTATGCCACCAGTTTGCCCCTCCTTTTAGTATTGATTTATGTAATGGTCCCAGCTAGCCCCCTTGTGTATTGATGCCACCAGCCCAGATAAAATGCTGCCTGCAGTATGAGAAATGTATATCTGACTTATTGGTTCCCTTCCATGAATGTACACATCCCCCATACAGCAAGGCAGCAATTTATCTGGGTTGGTCAGCAATATATAAAAATTATGTGTGTCCTGGAAAACATAGCCAAGGTTGTCACCCTAATGCCCCCACACCCTTGTGTATTTCCCCAGCTTTAGTATTGATTTATTGATGCCCCCAGTCAGCCCCCCTTGTGAATTAATGTCCCCCCACACCCTTGCATATTGCCCTCCTTTAGCATCATGTAAGTCTAGGCACCCAGATTGCATCTACAGAACCTGCCCAACACCCAGATTGGAAGCATAGGACTTGCAATCTCTGCCCCCAAACAGCCTAGCCTCACACAGCCTCCATGTGGCATCTTAGCCTCACACAGCCACCACGTGACATCCTAGCCTCACACAGCCTCCACGTGTCATCCTAGCCTCAAACAGCCTCCACGTGTCATCCTAGCCTCAAACAGCCTCTACTTCTCTTGTACCACCCAGGGGAAGCAGGAATGGAGCAGGGTCTTGTGACGTAAATTCATGTGACTCCTGCTTCCCCTAGGCGGTACAAGAGACATTGCTCACACAGTGTGTGCGAGCAACACACAGGTAAGCAGCAGGGCCCTTGCAGTAATCCGGCCCTGCACAGTTGGGCATGCGCATATGATATAAAATGTATTTTCTGTATAAGTGAATCAGTGTGTATGTGCTAGATATATAATGTAGCAGGTTCACCAAGAGAGCTGTAGTAACTCCCAGAGATCACCCATATGAATGGCCAAAATCACTTTTAGCACCAGTCAGCATTCACACCTTGGAACCCTGCTATGTGTACCCGATAAGTAGACACAACTATCTTGAGTACGGCAAGAATTAACATTTTATTGTTGTAAAACATTGCCTCATAAATCCACAGAACTGCATTAACATAGATAAACAGATACATGTATACAACCCAACCTTCAATTCCCCTGGCAGCAATCCTATTAATGGGATTAGTTAAACAATGGAGTTCTTTATTTTACAGCCAGGCTGGAGACATCACTTGAGTACATTGGGGCCCTGTATGACAGGTCATTCTGTCACATATAATATAAATGTATTATATGTGTATGTGACGGTTGGTATATGATGTATATACAATGTGTTATATTTACCTGCAGGGACAGTGGCTTCTTTGGATGACAACTCTACCTTAACTGTGCTTATTCAGTATCTACTGTATAGGCTTGTTTACCATGCAGGGTGTAATTTGGTGTGATTCTATTTTTTACTAATACATATAGCAATATTGTATTCTGTACAGCTGTACGAGTAAATAGGAAATAACAAGCAATGCATCACAAAGTATGAAATTATAATCTATAAATGTAAAGAGTGGTTTTATAGCCATTAATAAAATTTTCATTTTATATTGAGTGCATTTAGCATGAGCTTCCAGCACATCAAGGCAGTTAATTAAGATCTTTATCTTAGTTCTATACCCCTGTATTTTATTGGAAATCAATACAATAATGCAGTATTATTTTCTTCTTTTGTGCTGATTAGTCTGACAAACCTACCTAGCAACTAGATACTTCTTTACATCTTTAATTGCACTCATTTGTGTGCCAACTTTAAAAAAAAATTAATTCTGCATGTGAACATTGACAGTTTTTAGCAAGCACAGAATAAAAATTTGTGTCCACTGTTTATACTGTAATTGTTGTACTGTGAAAGGTACCATTATTGTATTCTTATAGCATTTTTTCTTATATTTCCTGTCATTAACTTGATCTTAATTTTTGGTCCATTTTCCTTAAAAGCAGTTTTTGACATCAGAGATATATATCACACTTTTGGTGGGACTTAATTTTGTTGCTAATATTGCAGTTTAATTAGTGCCAATTGTTCTGGTACTAATGTTTACATTTACAATAATTTTTGCAGTGGTGGACCTTTTTTATATAAACAATATCTGTTTGCTAATTTTGTAGCTGAATTAAGACTAGTGTTAGTAATCCCGATCAAATAAGGATCCTTAGGGTAAATACGATTGAAGATACTAACCCAGAGGTCCCGGGAAGCAGTGCTATAGCTGGAGACTGTGGTTAAAACGTATCAAGCTCTCAGGTATGGCAATATAGAGCCACTTGTCATGATTTAGGTAACTGGTACAAGCTGCAAGATTACCAATCTTGTTGTTGCAAGCCTTGCACATTTTGCCCAGTTTGTTCTGGGTTTATCTTCTCTCGTGCCTTCAATGTCTCTTTGTTAATGTCATATTGACTGTGCAAACATCTTTTTTAAAGGGACATTAAATGTAACACTGTGATAAAATAGATGTTTCTCCACTGCATTCATGGTTTTCATATGGTTTAATTGTGCTTTGCTGGTACTCTTTTTGCGCAGTGAATTCGATTAGTGATGTATACGAAGTAAAGTGCTGAACAAAGTAATTAAGGAGCACTTGACACTAAGGGAATGCCATACTTCCAACCTGCTCCCAATGAGGGGTTATGATTGGGCATTGCTATTATTTCTATGTTCTTCAGAAAAGTGAATTCTTTTTTCAGCTTATGTGAAGAGATCAGAAGTCCAGATACTAGGCATTAGAAGCTAGCTGTCGGGGGTGTTAAATGCTTTTACAAGGGTGGCATAATACAGTGGAACTTGTTTTCCAAGTGTATCTGTCAACATCAAGTTATATACACTGAATGTAAATTCTAAGCACCACTCTTCAGTGGATCTATAATTAGCTGTCATACAAACTTAATTGTTGAATTTGGAAAATTAAAAATGGCTCCAAAAATAGCTACCTCCTTAAGCATGGTTATTAACATTCTCCTCTACAAATTATTTGAACTTTAAGAAAAACCGATTTGGTCATCAATAAATCTGACATATTCTTTGCTGAATTGCACAGGCTTATGAGTCAAGTGTAGTTCATTGTTAACACTTTTTTTTTCATTGTCCGTAACATTTTACCGACAGTCCAAACATTACTGTCTGTACAATGCTTTTATGATTTAAAGAAATTGAGTGCCTGGCGTATTAATAAAACCTACTGTAATTCAGTTAGTGAATAATAACCTACACATAAACATTCAATAAATACCGTTTTTAATTATAAGACGACCCCCCAAAATGTGAACATTAATATAGGAAAAAAGTTTACTAGTAAATATTAATTCACATGTAAACAAGTATTTCATATGTAATAAAAACTGTGATTGAGAAATTTTATTTCCTTTTATTTGCCACTCTGAACCAGTTATGCACATCTGCCCCCCAGATATACCTTATATGCCACTCTTCCCCCAGAAATTCCTTATACACCCATAGATGCCACTCTGCCTACCTGACATGCATTTTAACCCCCTATTTGACACCCCCCCAGATATGCCTTAGACACCCCTATATGCCACTCTGCCTACCTGATATGCCTTTTAACCCCCTATATGCCACTCTGCCTCCAGAAAACTATTGAACCCCCCCTATGCCACTCTTAACCCCCCCTTACCAGTGCATCTCTTTACTTGTGACCCATGTTTCAGACTTCCTGGTGTCTAGTGGGGCAGCCGGTGGAGGTTTGTGCGATGCAGACCTCCACTGCTGCTGGCTAGTTCTCCCACCAGGGCTTCTATGACTGAGTGCCTGCATCACATGACCTTCCGGTGCTCCACCATAGAAGCCCCGGTGGAAGTGAAGACAGCAGCAGAGGTTGACTGTGCGCATCCTGCAAACACCCACCGGCTGCCAGAGAGAAGGATCCAGGTTCTGCTGCAGGGGATCTGGATCTTAGTCTTGTAGTTAGACCTCTATTTGAGGTCTGATTAGAAGACAACCTTGAATATAAGATGAGGGATATTTTTCAGAGCATTTTTCAGAGCAAATATGGTAAATATGGGAACTTTTGTAAGTATAGTACATCTAATAATAAGCAAGTTAACGTTGTCTTGCTCATTACTGCAATTTATTGTATCCAGCCTTCAAATCTAAAATTCTGTATGATATGTTGCTGCTACCTCTTTAAAACATAAGTATAACTGTCATTACGCTGCACTAGGAGTTCTTGGAAACCACACATAGATCTTATAATTGCTGTTACTCAATAATTGCTTCCTAACCTATTACACACTAATGGGTGTAATAGGTTAAGAGTACCAAATAGTCAGTTACCACTGGAGATTAACCTACATGACAAGAGATGATATGTTTCTGTATCTATATAACGATAAATACAGTGCTGTGAAAACATTTTTGCCCCCTTCTGGATTCTGTTTTTGCTTATTTGTCACATTTAAGTCTTTCAGATTATCCAACTAATTTTAATACAATTTTAATAAAATAAACTTAAGTAAACACAAAATGTAGCTTTTAAATGATAATTCATCTGCTGCATAACCCAACTGAGCTTGTGTGGGCATGAAAGTGTGTGTGAGTGAATTAATGTATGTTAGTGAGTATGAGTAAGTGTGTGTTAGCATGCGTAATTTGTGTGTAAGTATGTGTGCCAGAGGGTATGTTGTAGGAGTGTCGGCAAGGGCAAAGAAAGGCACAGACAAGTTATTTGGGGGCAATGATGGGACAGACTAGCTGTTAGGGGCAAAAATTGCACAGATACATTGTTTGGGGCACTGGCAACCTTGGGGCAAATATGGCACCGGCAAGCTGTTTGAAGGATAGGATGGCACTGAAAAACTTCTTGGGGCAAAGGTGACAGTCACAAGATGTTTAGGACAAAGGTGGCGCTGTGAGACATTTTGCTTGGTGAAGTTGGGGGGCCCTGGGTTATTTTTCGTACTAGGTCCCTATGGTTAATAGTTATACCCCTGCTTTTACTTTAAAGCTCATGCCGTCATAGTGCATAGCATTATAGCTAATTTCTTTCAGCAATTTGAGCTACAGCTTGTCTGTTGGCTTTTCCTTCCTGTGACCACTTTCGATGGTTACTGAATACTGCAGACTGGGAACACCCCACAAGAACTGTAGTTTAGGAGATGCTCTGATCCAGTCATCTAGCCGTCACAAATTGGCCCTTGTCAAAGTCGCTCAGATCCTTAGGCTTGCCCATTTTTCCTGCTTCTAACACAGGGGGGTCCAAACTGCAGCCCTCCAGCTGCTGCAGGACTACATCTCCCATAATGCTCCTTCAGCTAAGGGGCTGGCTGAGGAGTATGGGAGATGTAGTCCTGCAGCAGCTGGAGGGCCGCAGTTTGGACACCCCTGTTCTAACACATCAACGTTGAAAACGAAATGTTCACTTGCTGCCTAATATATCCCACCCACTGACAGGTGCCATGATAACAAGATTATCAGTGTTATTTACTTCACCTGTCAGTAGTCACAATGTTATGGATGATTGGTATATAGTATAGTATAGTAAAATCAGGTAGTTGAAACACTTGTTCACCTGCAAACATCTCAGAACTGTAAACACAAGTGGTAAATGGCCAAGCACCCTTTCTCCATGTTTGAAGCAGGGGAGCTAGGTGATACAGAGAGCATCTTTTAGGCACATTTTACTCTCTGTGGCAGTATGTCCCAAAATTCCTTTTGTTATCTGTTAATCATTAATCTTCTTATGTTACACATTCTCTACAGTGTTCCATTTACGATATACATTTTTTGCTTCCCCTGATCTTTCCAGACATCTTAATTTGATTACACTAAAATATGGCAAGTCTAGATCAATAACCATTATAGCAGGACACTGTTTTCTGATGAGGACAAGATGTCTGTTCCAGTGAGAAACCCAGACACTGCATAACTGTACACTGACACACTGCCTATGTTCTGTCTATGCCCTTGTGCTATTTATTCTAACCACGACAGACTGTCTTCCAAATAGAACTGGCATCTGTTCTCTGTGTATCTGCTTAGCATACAATGGGAACATAACTATTCAAACAAAGCCTGGAAGGAGAAATATGAAATGTATTACAGAGCCTTTATCATGTAACCTTCACGTCATGCTCTTAGCGTATAGTACCTGTGAAAGCTACGTATACTATAGTATTTATTGTTATTCTTATGCTTATGTGAGAGAACATTCTGTTGTTGTTTATATGGAGACATTTGCCACCTTATATAGTGTGTCTCCAGCCTTAAAAATGTATTTTAGGTGTGGTTATTTAACTCCTTAAGGACAGAACCTGACTGGTAGCAAGTATATCATGTGCCAAACACATCTCCTGTATTGCAAAAAAGCTGTGGGCTGGGGTAAGGGAAAAATTCATATAGGGGCACTCTGTAGAATCCTTCCATGTATGTACAATAAGGGCATCATAAAAGTTTAAAAGGACCACTCAGCTACCATATGCAACATATATTTAGTTTTTGGAGTTTATAAAGAAGTTGTCTGTCCTATTTTCCCTTTCATTTGGCTGCCTGTAGTGAAACTATGAAACAGTAGAATGGAAACTTTGTGGACATGCTCAGTAGCATTTCCCAACAGCTTTGATTTTCATGGGATACTCCATATTTTTAGGGGCCATTGTCCTGGGGAAGCTGCCCCAATGACCTGCAGGTACTGAGGATCAATGCCAGGCTGGGTAGATGTCCTGATCTCCACTGACCAAACTAAGGGACTGTAAAATGAACAGTGTGTGTGTACTTAAATAGCTCCCACTTGCCCACCTTATGATGCTCTGCAACTGAGTGCCACAAGGTGGCTTGTTGGATATGGTTTGTGGGTGGACATGCTTGTAAGCCCTATCAACTCCCTCCTCTATGCACACACTCAAATTTGGAAACCTGAAATGTTGCTGCACTCCCATTGAAGTAATTTAAGCAGCAATATATGCTAGCAAAACATCAGTGTTTAAATGTCATACATGCGATTGGCTACTGTGATTGCCATCGATTTCAACAGCAGCTCTAATGGACTAGAATGGGAGTCCTACTGAGCATGTGTAGGAAACATACTGCAATATACTGCTTGCTTTTAAAAGGGAGCTAGGGAGTTAAATGAGACTGAAGAACTCGAATAATTAAATAATGTTTGCACATATTTGCATGTAGTTTTATATCCTCTGGTGCATAATTGTTACATTTTTAAAACAAGGGCGAGAGCACTCCATTAAAAAAATGCATGATAATTGTCTTGTGCAACAATGTAACAGCTGATTCCTTTCCTTTGTTGTGGCATTTAGGTCAAAAGAATGGGAGAGAGCCAGATGATGCAGAATTGGTGAGCCTAAGCAAAAGGCTAGTGGAAAATGCAGTACTAAAAGCGGTACAGCAGTATATAGAGGAAACACAGGGCAAAAGCAGACAGACTGATGGGTTGTCTTTGGAACCTGCCAATAATGAGAAAAAATGAACAGAGCTTCTACTTGAAACTAAAAAGTTAAACTTGAAATCGGTAACCTTCAAGAGACAGTAGCATCCAGCTCAGGTGCTTCTTGTGCATTGTGCTTCTGAACTATATTTTAGTAACGGGACATGGTATTTTTCATGTAATTGCTTGTTAAACTTCCTTCTCTTGCGGCAAAGCAAAAAAGATAAAAGAAGAAAAATTGAACGTATAATGTTCCCATGGAGCAGATTACATGGATACGTGGACAAGAAATGGGACCTTTGTCTGTGTCACCTGAATTGGAAATAAACGGCCACCCTCGAGGCCTTACGACATGGAAAAGCCATGCTGTCCAGTTTTAACAGAAATACATGAGTTTTTTTTACTTCACAGCAAAACAATCTTTTTACCTTATTGCTGTTTAAGTAGCAACACTTGGAAAGCTATGCTAATGTTCTTGCTGGATGTTCCTCGGAGATTATATAGTCACTATGTATTGATGCACAGGTTTCTTAAATGTATCAAGACGAAATGCAGTATTTCTGAAAGTAATTCATAAACAGATTTTTTTAATATAAATTGTGGCCAAAACTATGCTATACAGTAATCCGATCTATCTTTTTTTAAAAAAAGAAGCTGTTTTTAGATGCCTTGGTGATCTCTGTCATGTAAAGTTCTTATATTCTTTCCTCCAGGAAACAAACACAAAGATGGCCTCAAACAGACTTCTTTGCATAGAGAGTTGAAGTCATTGTTGGACACATTCAAGCAGTTAAAGGACACATTGGCTCTCCCAGAGACAAAGGCAAACATTTACAAGGAAGTGTTTGGAAGTGTTTGGCCTATGACTGAAAACAACTTACGCTTGTTCCCTTCAGAAATGTGTTAAAATGTTTGGACAACTACCTAAATATTTTAGAAAAGAATATTTCAGAATGTCCTTGGGCATCATGGTATCTGTAATAAGACATTTTATAGAGTTGTCTTCAAATGTTACATCATGTACAAAAGGGTATGTTGAACACTTGTTAGACTGTTGCTTACATTGCTATAGCGGTAATGTCCAACTGAAGAGGTATAGAAGAGGGAAATGTCTTTGTAAGGTGAAAAATACTAAGACAAGCATTCATAATATGAATAGGTTTATGTTTTAAAAAAATGTGGACATCCTGATCTGGGTTCAAACCCAAAGATGGCCAGCTAAAGCACCTCCTTGCCTTACATCCTTGAGCTGTGCACTAGGACCTGTATATAAAGCGTAGTTTTGGTAGGCTCCGTTAGCTAGGCTCCATTCGGGTTCAACCAGGGAATGGTTTGTCCCAAATCCTGTATCACCCACTTATAATTTTGTTAAAGTATATGTTAAAAAGGCTTTTAAACAAAACAAATAGCCTTCCAGCTAACGTAGTAAAGGTTAATGCAGTGAGGCAATGTAAGTACTGTGCCATCCACTAATATTGGCAGGTTTGGTAGTTTTTTGTTGTAAAAAATTGTCTATTTTTTAACCTTTTGATCTTTTCTTCAAAAAATACACACATATACTTTGCTTTCATTGATATCAAACAATTGTACATGCAATACAGGTTTATAAAAAAAGAAATAAATAAATATATGTGTGGCACAACTATTTGGCACCCTTTTAGTCAATATTTTGTGCTACCTCCCAAGATAACAGCTCTGAGTCTTCTATAATGACTGATGAGGTTGGAGAATAGAACACTGGTGGACTCTCAGTTCACACCACAGGTTTTCTATGGGGTTCACTTCAGGGGACTGCAATTGCCATGGTATGGTCAGTAAACCATTTTTATATTGATTTTGATGTTTTGGATCATTGTCTTGCTGGAAGATCCAACCACGGCCCTTTTTAAGCTCTCTGGCAGATGCAATCAGGTGTTCATTTAATATATATGTTGATATTTAATAGAGTCCATGATGCCAGGCATTCTAACAAAATGTTCACATCCTCTGGCAGAAAAACAAAGCCAAAACATTAAAGATCCGCCACCATATTTAGCCCTGGGCATGAGTTACTTTTTAATATGGCTACCGCTCTGTGTGCGCCAAGCCCACCTTTAATGTTTATTGCCAGAAAGGCCTATTTTTGGTTTCATCTGACCATAGAACACAATCCCATTTGTAGTTCCAGTAGTGCCTGGCAAACAGAAGATGGTTGAATTTAGTTTTGGATGAAAGTAGAGGCTCTTCTCTTGAAACCCTTCTAACCAACTTGTGGTGATGTAGGTGACATATTGTAGTTTTGAAGACTTTCTGACCCCAACACACAACTACCTTGCAATTCTGCTGCTGTGATCCATGGACATTTTTTGGCCACTCGAACCATCCTCTTCACAGTGCATTGAGACAATATGCCCACTTTCCCTCTTCCCTGTTGATTCACAACATATGCAGTTGACTGGTACTTTAATTAGTGCCCTGATGGTGGAAATGGACATTTACAATGGTTTTGCTATTTTCCTATAGCCACTTCCCATTTTGTGAAGCCCTACAACCTTTTGCCGTACATCACAGCTATATTCCTTGGTCTTGACCCATTATGATATATGACTAAGGGTATCTGGCCTATGTGTTACCTGATATTTATATAAGTCATTTTCCCATGAGAATATACTTCAAATATTTCCCCCCCCAATGAATTCATAGGGGTGCAAATAAATGTGCCACACATATATTAACAATGTTTCTTCTTTTTTGATAAACCTGTGTTGTGTTTCCATTCCACTGTTTGCTCTCCATGAGAGCAGATTATCTTTGTGTATTTTTTTTAAAGAAAAAATTAAAAGGTTAAACAATAAAGACAAATTTCCATTGCCTTTTTTTGCTCATATTTACCAAGGGTGCCAATATTAATTGAAGACACTGAATGTGTTAGATAAGCAAATGACTATCCTAAAAATATGCAAAAGCCAGGGATCAAGTAAGGTTTGGGATTTTACAGCAAGGAGTAAAAATTAATGTGTCAACTACACTGTCCACATTCACATTCCATAGAGTCTTCCTGCAAAATGACTTCTTATTTACTCCCCATAAACATATACAAATCAGATATATTATATGCAGTTACTATCAGTTCGCTACTGGTCATTTTATTTGTACTACTTTACAGTATGTGTGAGTGAGTTTAGCAGTTTAGGCAGAAAATGAAGTTGTTGGATGTGAGGTGCGTAAATTCTGTAAATTTTAATTCTACTCACCCTCTTAATCCAATCAAGAAGAGTAGTCATTTGACAGGGAGTGTCTCACATTCTGCTTTATCTGTTAATTTTTTCCTTAAGGATGTTTCCCTTATCACACTGAACATGATTAAGGAGGCTTGTGAGCCTCCAGTTGGACATTATTGCTCTATTAATCTAATAATTATTATAAGGTTTATTAACATAATGCATTAATAAATGTTAGGCTGATAACAATATTTTGATTAAAATGTATGCACTAATGTTTCATATACACTACCATTCATATGTTTGGGTTCTCTTAGCAGTTTTTATGAAAAACCAAGAAATTTCTAGCAGTGCTAACATAATTGCAAAAGGGTTTTCTAATGATCAATTAGCCTTTTACATTTAAACTTGGATTAGCTAATACATGTGCCATTTGAACACAGGAGAGAAGGTTGTTAATAAAGGGCCTACAATAGTCATTTACAACATTAGCAACGTCTACACCGATCCATTTTATTTTATTTTAATGGAAAAAATAGCTTTTCTTTTAAAAACAAGAACATTTCCAAGTGACCCCAAACTTAATTAGTAAGGTGTGTTAAAATAATCCTTACTCCAATCTCACATCTAAATTACTTTTTCCTCATGTTTTCTTAATTATATTAACACCTGATTGTTGAAACAGACATTGATTTATAAAACCAATAGAGACCCACAAAGCACAATTTTATGGTATGGTTTTTGAATCATCTAATTTTTTATATTTCTTTAATGATTTCTAGCCTTTACATTTAATGTCCAAACACAAGGAATCTACACTTTTTTTGCAAGAGTACAAAAATAAAATTTTAACCTGCTTGAACTGTATCAATTTCAACTTTCTACTCATTTCTGTTAATATTATCAGTTGAATAATGAAAAACATTGTTTCCTAAACATCTGCTATGTTATATTTACTCAGAACAGAGCATTAACATGTGCATCTTTATTCTCCACTCTCTTTCTTGCCCTGGTCATATACCCAGGAAGTACTGCAGAAATAAACTGAAAGAAGCATAAATAAAACGAATGTCAAAACAAACTTACTATAAATAGTAAATGCCATCACATCTGCTCCTTTGTGCATTGAAAGACAATTTTCTGTGTGATTCTACGACCATATCTGAAGTAGGTGACCCCCTTCAGAAACACTACGCAATGATGTACTGGGATTATTATCACTTGCTTGATATTTGTTTTGCTCTTCTGTCAACTCCCGTGCAGTTTTTGTGCCAGAGGCATGATCGCTTTTTGAATTCATGTGTATTGTAGAACTGGCGCCATCGGGAAGGATATTTATTGGGTTAGAACTCCTTCCCATGAAGATCTTCCATCACATATGATATTGAAGAGTCAGTCACACTTATGTACAATCTGCGCACGCTCCCATTTGTTTCCAGTGACTCTGTGGCCTACCACCTGCCCTGGACTGAGGGCTCTTTTGTCATAATGCCATTTTTGTTTTCTTATATTTTTGCCTTATGCCACCACTTGTTCATGTGCTATGGTTTGAGGCTGTAGCTTTTGTGGAGCAATTGGTGAGCCTGTGGTAAATATGGGCTCACTGGTTTGTGTGCGATACCCCATTCTTGCAAGTTTTGGAATACAGCAGCTGGGAATTGTGGACCATTGTCTGGCGCAAGCTCCTTTCATATCCTATGCCTTAAAATAATAGATATAAAGCCTCTTGTGATAGTAGATGAGTGTTATTCCTGCAGCTGTTCTGGTTTAAGATATTGTGTTTCATCAAGATGAAAAATTTAATTGGAAAGTCTCTGCCACGCACAAGAAGGAATACTCCAAATAATAAGTAGTTCCTTTGTGTTTCTTTGGAGTGTTTTACAAGAGTCACAATCCTTCACAATCCAAGTCAGGCTCCTCATGTGCTTCATGAACTGATGGGAATATTCTGGATAGTGTATCTGCTTCTGAGATGTCTTTTCCTGGTCTGTACCTCACCTCGAGACATTATTGTTGTAACTTCATCACCATCCTATGTAAGCAAGATCTGTTGTAAAGGTTTGTGGTCAGTTTCTATCAACACTAGATGGCCATAGATGTGCTGATGGTATTTTTTACCTCCATTCGTAATAGCTAACATCCCCCTATCTAGTTGTGCAGAATTGGACTGAGCTGCTGTTGGTGCCCTTGAAGTGTAAGTCTCTGGCTAGCCCTGTTGTGTGAATACAACCCCTAGCCCAGACTGGCATGCATCTATTTCAAGCAGAACATCACAATTCACATTAAAGGTTTAGCATCAGTCCAGGTTGTTAAATGATCCTCCCACTCATTTTCAGTAGGATGTTTGCATGTTTTCATCTCATAATAACGTGTACGTTTATGAAGCACTTGGGTGATGGAGCCATCTGTTAAGCTAAGCCCTTTGAGAAGTATCATACATAATTATTATTTATATTTATATAACTGTTTCAAGTTGTTTTCTGCAGGTAGGTGCCTTCAAGTTGATGACCTATTTTTGCGATTATTTTTGTGAATCAAGCATGGAGCCCTCATTTTTATTAAGATGGCCAAAGTAAGTTACCCCCTTAATACCAATTTAATTTTTTCTCATAGCATTGATTTATAACAGCAAGTAGGTTTCTGTCATGTTTTGCCCTTTGATTGCTGCATACCAGTATATCATCAATTATAACCTCCATTTATAATCTTGTAATCAGCTCATGAGATTTTCTTTGGAAAAATTATTGGGCAGATACTATGCCTGCAGATATCTGCAAATTAATATCACAACCTTTATAAGCACCTTGTCTGATAAATGTCAACAACATTTAAAACTTCACACCTGTGGCCTACCAACTCTCTCTCTCATATAATATACTCGCTGGCCACTTTATTAGGTACACCTTGCTATTACTGGGTTGGACCGCATTCTTCATGGCATATTTTCTGCAAGGTGTTGGAAATATTCGAGATTTGGTATCGAGCAGTTGCTGCAGATAATGCAGATAATGCAAATCTCCCGTTTCACCACCATAGGTGCTCTATTGGATTAAGATCTGGTGACTGTGGAGGTCATTGGAGTACAGTGAAGTTATTTTCATGTTCAAGAAACCAGTTTGAAATGATATGAGCTTTGTGACAAGTACACTGTGTTCATAAAGTGATGGACATGGTCAGCAACAATATTCAGGTCACGTTTAAATGATGTTCAGTTGGTACTAAGGGGCCCAAAGTGTACCAAGAAAATGTCCCCACACCTTTACATCACCACCACCAGCCTGAACTGTTGAAACAAGGCAGGATGGATCCATGCTTTCATGTTGTTTATGCCAAGGTTTGACCCTGACGTCTGTATGTTGCAGCTGGAATCAAGACTCATCAGACCAGGCAGCGTTCTTCCATTGTCCATTGTCATTTTGGTGAGCTTTTTGCGAATTGTAACCTCAATTTCATGTTCTTAGCTAACAGGAGTGGCACCCTGGTATTGTCTAATGGGCTGCTGTTGCCCATCTGAAAGTGTGGTGCACTCAAAGATTGTATTTTACATACCTTTTATATATATATATATATTATATATATATATATATATATATATGTCATGTCCCACTACGGAGCACTCCGGTTCGTGGCAACCATTCTTCAGAGCACCCGCATGCTCACGAAGACCCCTCCTCCTGTGCAGGTCCTCTTCATTTGTCAGGAGGAGGACAGAGGACATGCACGCCCCTCTTATCCCTTGCCCTAGCTGGGGGTGGGGCGATTGAACGCGGCAGGTTTAAAACCAAGCACTGACTTGCATTCAGTGATCGGTTATCGTGTTTGCCAAGTTCACTGTTGTGAGCAGTATATTTCTAAAACCTCAATTGCAATCCTGCTATTCTGGTCTCTCTACATATTTACCTGATGTACCTGTTCCTCTGAAGACCTGGTTACCTAAACGGCGCTCATCTCAACCTGTTCATTCTGTGGCTGAATAAACTTGATATTGAACATCATTCTCTGCATCCTGGGTTCCTTCTGCGTTACCAACGTTACAATATATGTATTATATACATTATATATACACCTGTGTGGGCAATCTCAACTGATTTATGAGGTGAATACAAATGTGACCAAAGTGACCAAACTAAAGAATATTGTCACCTGTAACACAATGTCACCCACTTACCTGCAGCTGCTACTGATATAGCAGCTCATCTGGGACTTCACATCTGATCGTCTTCGCTATGCGTCCAGCCACAACTAAGATGGCCACGAATTGAAGAGAGATGTCTTTTATTTTTGCCCTCCCCAGTAAGGAAGGAAGGATGTGTTTTTTGGTTCTGGGGCACTTTATTAGCTGTCTTCCAGTTGCCTGCCAAAGCGTTTCTACCTCTAGTACTCTGGACTCTGTATATCTGCTTGTGATTTATCTATGTGTTTTGACCACTGGCATGCTCCTGATTATACTGCCTATTCCTGCCCTTGGCCTTGGGTCTGCTGCTGTTGCCTGTATCTGGGTTGCAGTGGTGTATTTTGGTTTTGTGCTACCCTAGGCAAGACTAAACATGAGCACCCCCTAATCTAAAATTTGCCCAGCCCTTTCCTGTCAAGACCACACCCCTTACAGAGGAAGCGGCGGGTTTTAAACTCCACCTGTTCCTCTCTGTACATTAAATCAAATAATGAAATGAATAAATTCAACCATTCAAAGCAGACAGCGGTGTGACACCTCATTGTCTGCATGTGGGAGACAATCTGTCAGCAAACACAGTGAGTTTCAGTCGGATCCTGCAGCACCACCCACAAGAAATGGCACACCATTGGCTGGAACACTTGCAGCAGTGGCGTCTCCAGCTTTATATTTAGGGGGGGCAAATGTGGGGACAGGGACCAGAGTAGGGGGGCCAATTTTAAAACGCTACCTATACACTCTATGTGTGTATATATATATATATTATATATATATTGACAAAAAGGCAGGTACAGTAGTGGATGGGCGGTATATACACCCTACTTTGGCTAACTTTGTGTGCCCTTGTGTGCCATGTAAAATTAAAGCCCCAGGGAAAGAGAAGCACAATAAAAAACTATACTATAGGAATGTGATTTATAAATTGTGTAATGGGTCATGAGGTGGAGTATCCAGAAGAGCAGGGTGGGCTGGTGCTCCAACAGTTCTAAATACCAAACCAGGATTTACAGGTGGCCAAGTACAGCGCACCTGGTCTTATCAGGAGGGTTTAAAAAGCCCAGAATGGTGCTATTCACTCTTTCTTCTTATTTCCAGCCAAGAGAGCTGCTGGACAAAAAGCCTTGCTGGAGTTATTTTGTTTGGAGAGGAAAAACAATCCTATGTTTAGTTAGTGCTCAGATGAGAAAGGGTTTATTTTTGTTTATATTGTATTTTTTGTTCAAGCAGCTGATTTGAAGGAAATAAATATTTCGATTTTATCTGGATCTGGAATTGTCGTTTCTATTACCCTAGAAGACAAGTGATTCTGAAAGATCTCTGACTGATTCCTTGTGCTTTAAAGGACATTCAGTTACAATATATATAAAAAAAGTATGCTATTGCACTCCAAACCAATTCTGTTGTAGCCTGGTGCTAGTATCACGGCAAAGTAATATACACAGTCTATGGATAGTTACCAGCACTCTAGGTCTTTTTACAATAAATACAAATTCTTCTTTTGCAGGTCAATGTTTCAGTCTTTATTTGACTTTCATCAAGACACAAATGAGTATATGAGCAGAACATACATATATAGTACAACCCATTAAACCAGTAAATGCAATTAGGTGGGGTAAGTTCATTGTATATTTAGTTGCTCATTAAGTTAATTGATTGCATTGAATTGCATATACTGGTTTAATGGGTTGTACTATATATGTATGTTCTGCTCATATACTCATTTGTGTCCTG
>VKOC01023376.1:0-10523 GCA_009364415.1 Spea multiplicata
CCCCTCTCTCTCCCCTCTCTTACCGGTGCTTGCAGCCGGGGCAGCGAGTTGGCGTCTCCTTCCGCTGCAGCCAGAAGGAGGTGGAGTTGGCAGCGGGGGTTTGTATGCGTCCGTCGTGCATACATTCCCCGGCTGTCAGAGATCAGAGTTCCCCGCACCGGTGCGGGGAACTCTAATCTCTGACAGTCGGGGAAGGTCTACGCGACGGACGCAGACAACCCCCGCTGCTAGCCACACCTTCTTCCGGCTGCAGCGGACGTTGTCTACGCGGCGTAGACGTCAACCCGCTGCCCCGGCAATACAACAGAAGCACCGGTACCGGTAAGTGTGTGTGTGTGTGGGGGGGGCAGGAGGATCCAGGTCCCCTGCAGCGGTGCGGGAGATCTGGATCTTAGTCTCCTAATCAGACCTCTATTTGAGGTCTGATTAGAAGACGACCCCGATTACAAGACAAGGGGTATTTTTCTGAAAAAAAAACTCGTCTTATTATCAAGCAAATACGGTAATGGGGAGAAAATTGCAACTAGAAAAATGTTTTTTTTTCTGTATTTTTACAAATCATGATATTCATCTGGTGGGGAAAAATGTGCCCTTAAGGGGTTAAATCGTCCTAACAGTTGATTTGTTTCAGCCCCACCGTGCAGTTAGTGAGAAACACATTGCTCTGTGCATAGAATATGTTTTCTCTAAAATGTGCTCACTGTAATTGAGTTACAGCACCTTTCACAGGTTTATAGGTAGCTCCAGGAAAGGATTTAGTAAGATGGGATATATATTGAATTAACAGCTTTAACATTTTGAGAAGCTTATGCATTTGAAAATTAGTGTGCCGAGGGTTTTTTCTTGTCATACCCAAAAATCTTTAACATTTATGGTTTTGCTTTTTATAGCGAAAACAATACTATACAATGCAGTTTGCGTACAAGACTAGAATCTTAGAAAACTGAAGTTCTATCCAGTGACTAGAAAATTAATGTTGCCTCACTCAGATGCAAACAATCCTGTCTATAATCTTGGCAATTAAAGGGTGCATTAAAAGAACATACTTTCACTGGGGAGAGTAGAAAGGAAATTTTGCAAGGGGTTTAGGTAAACTCCCTCCACATAAAACAGTGGCTCTCGTAGAGTTATAAACATACTTGGAAACCTCTGGGCTCCCGCTACCCGGAGCCTTCCCTTGCGGGATGCGGCCAGGACTGCACACTGACGTTGTGGATGGTCCCACTGACGTTGTAGGCGATCCCGCTGATGTTGGTGGGCGGTCCCGCTGACGGCAGCGGGAAACACCCCCATTTAAAGGGGAAATGGGCTGGGAGCGGGGCGTGTCACGACTCCCGCAACCCGGAGGATTCGGGTCTTGACCTGGAGAACCGGAGGAGCAGCGCTCAAGCGGCAATCTCCAGGTCAAACCCGGAGAGTTCCCAGGTTTTACAACTACTATATTGCAGCTCATATATATATATATATATACTATATATATATTATATATATAATATAGTATATATAGGACCCGAATTATAAGACGAGGGGTATTTTTCAGAGCATTTGCTCTGGGAAAAACCTTGTCTTATAATCGAGCAAATATGGTATATTTGAAAAATACAAGATTTAGGGTAGAAGTAATTTTTATCCATATCATTCTTGTGCAGGAAAGGATCTCAGAATTCCCCATAATATTTAGGTCTGGATGTAGAGATACTGAATTTTCAAAATTGCTCCAGGGAACCAACTCGTATTAATCCATTCCAAACACTGTTGATCTTCATATTTTAAGGATTTTTTCTGGATTAGGGATCTGGTACTAAGCAAACATTTATATAATCCAATGTGAACTAATTTACACAGCATTTGTTAACGAAAAGGTTTTTTTTTTTTTAACACAAATGTCTTTTTGGTAATTTAATCTCAAATCATTCTAGAACTGTCATTTTACATAAATCAATGGAGCAGGAAAATAACCACAATGATTTATCAAACAAGTTTAATGAGGACCATCTTGATTTTACATAGCTGGAAAAAACATTTTATGACTGACACGTATGGCATGTCTAAAGGTCACTAAATATCTATACAGATTTAGACTGATTTTAATTAACATGCCAATAGTTGTTACTTTATAGAAAACAGATCACTTTATAAGGATCAGGAACTATGCTTGCTTTTATTTTTATTCTCCATTCCATTATAAAAATAGGATATATTATATGTTTAAATATGTTTAATCATACAATTTCAAAATAATTCACTATAATTATATTGGAAACAAGAATGTGTTGCAGCACATGAGTTAATATTGTTAAATGGAGGATAAGTATGTAATAGGAACAACTACACTTCCCATCTTTGGTTTTGTATAGAACGGTTGGCTTCCCCAATTTACTACACATGAATATCTTGTGGAATTAACTTTGAAAATATTATTCATCCTAAATCCCAATATGTAAAAGTGTGCAGTTCTGATTATACATATAGGAACTTTGTGTGTATAATATTTGCAATATTGTCATGGAAGCCTCCGTTACTTGGGGGGGCACCTGGAGGCTGTATTTCCCATTATCGAAGGAGGACCCCTGGATTGCATTACATACTTCCAGCAGGCAACAGTGGACACTAAATGCAGTGCAATATATGGTTCCCGGCCTGCTTGGATGTATGTTTGTCACCCTGTACCTGATTAGCCAGAGCTCTCTAGATCCCAGTTTCCCCCTCCCACTGCCTGTCTGACCAATATTATTGGTTCTCATTGCAGGATTGTGTAAATTGGTGTTGGTTGCATAATTTGCATATGATCTGCATATTACGTTTTACATATGGTGTGATGCATGCTGGTCATAACTCAGCCTGTTGAAAGGCTCTTGGAGGCTGGTGGTGATTGTTTCCTCAATAAAGTTAGTTCCTGTTCTACCTCAATACGAGTCCTGTCTTGTTATTGGGATAAGCCTCGGTGCTGCCCTTGTCAGGGCAGTAAAGCACTGTATTGCTATGCTTTTGTATACTACAGTGTTCCTGGTGGCCATGGAGAGAAGTATAGTCTGGCGGGTATACTCAGTTGGGGTACAGGTCGTTCCTACTCCCTACTTTTATTTTTTGTTTAATGTTTGAAATATATTCAATTGCCTCTAATATCAAATGGTAGCTTCTCAGCTATTATCTCTACGTGGTCTGTAGTAATAGATACTTTGTATAGGCATTTTTGTATATGGTTTTGGTTTTGTTTATTCTAATTTTATTAGTAGAATATTTATTAATTTTAACTTTGCATAATTTGTCATTTGACATGTTTATCAAAAGGCCAATCGGTTATTCTTAAAAATCTTTTCTACATTTCAAAACATTCTCTGTAAGCTTCTCTTGAACAGTCAATATTAACATTGATATTAATTTAGACTGTGTCCCACTTGGCACATTTAAAGTTCAACTGTTATTTCTGTGATAGAACCATCAGCAATGAAAATCATCTCTCATTTGATTTGTAAAAAATATTATTCTTATTTAATATTCATATTATAGATTATTATATTTCATGTAAATTTACCTAAATTTAAAATTATTCAAGTAGGAAGTTGTTACTTGCTTCCTGTGATCAATAGCATATGTCTTCTGCTAGAAATGTTATCACAAATAGCTCCCACATATAAGTTAAAAATACAGATAACCTTATATTTTACTTTACAGAAAAAAAGAATCATGGTTAAAATGTGTATAGTAGTGAATAATGCAACAGTTTTTTTTTCTGTAAATTGAATAGATTCATCTATATAGTGGTTAAGATTCAAAACAGCCAACACACCCAAGCACATGAAAACGGGCCCAAAAAAGGGAGCGTTTGCCTGGGTTTTCCTGCTCTCCTCAGTGGAGCTTCTAGTTCCAGACCTCTCTTGCACATATCTCCATATGTATTGTATCATTGTATTTTATTTTACGTTCTGATGCCATTGTGGGTCCTTGGAACAATGCAAATTAATCTGTTGAAAGCAACTATATTACCGTGCCTCTATCATGCATATAAAACAAAGATATGTGCTATGTGAGTGCGTGAAAAATTTGTGAAAATCAGCCCACAAATAAATATGTGCAATACTGCATTCAACTTACATTCTATTATAAAGTGATAAATCATTATCATTACTCTTCTAAATACTGGTTAAAATAGACTAATTTTGAACACTGGTTAACATACTTAGAGTTCATGTAAACATCATTAACTGACAAAATAAATAAAATACTAACTAGGCAAACTTAGTAAATGTTCATTGTATCACCCATGTTTACTATAAAAACAAGTAAAAGGTGAAACAGGATTGTGTAATATCATCATCATCATCATAATTCCAAGTATATAAATATATATAAATTCATTTTGAGTCTATTCACGTCAAGTGGTCAGTGGTGAAAATCTTAAGTGGTCTCATACCATCTTATTGCAATCATGGTTGGTCTGAGCACATCTCAATTCCTAATTTCTGGCCATTGGAAAGAGGCCATCCAAAGTATTTAAATATTAAATTAAAAAATAAACGCTAAAAAAATAAAAGGAACGCCTGAGCGGTCATTCATGAAACAGTTTTCAGCAACCGCTTAGCACCCCTCTGTCTCCTCCGCTGCCTGCCACCACGGCCTCAGCGCTGCCCTGACTTTAGTAAGGTAAGTGAACTACAAAGGAGGGGAAAGGGGGTAGATATAGAGAAGGAGTGAGAGGGGGTATCTAATGAGAAGGGGAGAGGGGGTAGAGAGTGAGAAAGGGGGAATAGATATTAAGAAAGGGGGTAGTAAGAATATTGAAATAAACAGAATGAAAGAGAATGAATGAATTCATGTGTGGATGATTTGCTAGAATGATTTGTGAGAATGCATTAATGGATATGTGTATCATGGATGTTATTTAGGGAAAGGCAAAGATGGCACAAGCAGGGTGTTTGAGCCTTGGGGACCAAGATGGCACAGACAGGGTGTTTATGGGACAAAGATGGCTCACGCTGGGCTGTAATCTGTTTGAGTAATCTGGGTGCTGGACTGGTTCAATGTGGGCAATGTGGACGTCAGGGCTGGCCTTTGAGCTGTGCAACCTGTGATCTATGACTGTAATTTAGGGGATTTTAGCTATACCTTTAATGCTGACCTTACGTGTGATTTCCAGTTGATTTATACCTGCAAAGCTGGGTTTGTGTGTTATTCTGTTCTGTATCTGTTATGCTATGTTTCCATACATTCTATATTTCTATACCTATAAATACAGGATTTGTATGTCTTATTCAGTTGATTTATACCTGCAGTGCTGTTTCCATGTGTTGTTTATTTGATCTATTCCTTCAGTGCTGATTTTACATGTGATTTGAGTTGATCTATACCTGCAAAGCTGCGTTTGTGTGTTATTCTGTTGATCTATACCTGCTATGCAATGTTTCCATACATTATTCATGTATATCTGCAAATACAGGATTTGTATGTCTGATTCTGTTTATTTGATCTATATCTTCAGTGCTGAGTTCACATGTGATTTACAATTGATCTATACAGCCAAAGCTGGGTTTGTGTGTTATTCTACTGATCTATACCTGCTATGCTATGTTTCCATACATTATTTATGTGTACCTGCAAATATAGGGCTTGTATGTTTTATTCAATTGATCTAATAATCTGAGAGAATGTAAATCAGTCAACCACATTGTTCAATATAACCTTCTCTTAAAAAAGGCATAAAGAAGTATTACTGTTCCAATGGATTCACAAAATAAGATAAAGATTACATAATATTTAAAGACATCAGAGGTCTCTTTTTCAGGTATTTATTAGAATTGTGTTGTATGAACATGTTGGTCCACTATATGAAACATCATCCTCTATAGGCTATATATCATCCCTTTTTATAACACCTTTTACACACTGTGGCCAGTTTGATAAATTAGTTTTAACATTTACCATTAATATTTAGTCTACTAATTTCCACATTAACCTTTTCCCCAAATATCCCCGAGCTACATGGCACAGAACACAGACATCAGTTAAACTATTGCTAAGTCCAATCTTGGTAACTGCTCTGCTAATTCAACACACAATTATTAGAATATAGACTGACCTTCACGTGGGATGCTTAAGAGACTAAGCCACGTTGCTAACTAATGAATTGTTGCATTTATCAATTCAGAAGGTAATATGAGTGGAAATATTTAGTGCCCATGTGGAAAGAAAACTGAAATGTCAATGAGTTCTCTGCTGATTCATGTTGGATATGATTAACTTCTCCATTGGCATCATCTATCACTTAACTATTTGTGACCAATCCAGACATTAAAAAAAACATAAACAATTACAAAATTCATAATGATTTTTTTTTCATAACAATATAAGATTACAAAATAAAGACCACATTCTTAACTAAATATAGTCACCCTTTTGTGTTATCCTGAAACATTTCTGAATTTCTTTTTAAATTGCATTTTTTTTCTAGAGGAATTAAAGTTAAGAACACATAGGAAGTAGATATTCTAGAATATTAAATATAATGATCATCACTCATTAACAAAAACATTATAATTAAAATGTGTCAGCCAACATAAAACCATTTTTATTATGGAATTTCAAAGAAATTTGGGCAGTCCATAAGAACCCATCTAGTTTTCTTTGTAAAGAGCATAAACCTTCTCAGGTCTTATTTAATGCCTAATGCCCAGTACATATATCCTAGAATCCCCTTGATATATTGTCAACTGAAAGATCTGCCAACCCCCCACACCCCCACACCCCTGATTTACATGATGTGATCTTGTGCTTTCATTTCATGTATAGACTAGTCAGAAAAACCTGTAGGAAATCATCTTTAAAGCGTTCCAGTATTATAGTCTGGATCAGATTCCCCCTTGGTTTCCAGCATATACCACTGTGCGCTGTGATCTTGCGTGGGTTACACTGTGTGTCCAGGCAATAGCCCGCTAACTAGACAAACATGGAGCCATGTTTTATGTCAGGTACACAAAAATAGGTAATAAAACAGCTTTGAAGAAATGTTTTCCTTGACTCTTCCACCTTTCATGGTCTACCATAGCTGGCTTTAACCCCTTTATGACCACATGGTAGGTCAAACAAAATAAAAATTGGTTTAAGGATAATGAGAGTTGTAGTGCACACAAGCAAGTGCACCAGTGGTGCAAAAGGGTGGCCTTTCCATTGCAATGTGTATTTTTCCCTTATATTGCTCTCTCTACTATATTCATAGCATTTTATATGTGCAGTATGTTCCGCTGCATGTGCAATCTACATGCCTATACATATATTTGGGCTTTTAAAAAAAAATACTTATTTTTAATACGGTAATTTTTTATTAATTGGTTTTAACATTTGTACCATAACATCCTGCAACAGTTTGTTGGATATTGGAAAGACCCAACATACAATGAAAATGAGGTATCACTGTAAGTATGTCACTGTATGTGTGTGTGTGTGTAAGTATGATAGAATGTGTGTGACTGTAGTAGCCTCGACTCCCGGGCTAGGCCCCCTGCAAGAACCCACAGACCTTCCCCCCAATAAAGACACGACAACCATAGATTTTTGGGTGTAAAAGGCCACAGCCGAAATTTATTTAAATGCAGGCCATTGCCACGCATACCTAAAACCAAAAATAGGTGCGTTAACAGGACAATGACCAACACACAGAACAATAAATAACATAAATTAACATAATTCAACATTAACCATTTAATGTAAACCATCCCAAGCTTACCAGGATATCCAGGAAACACACAGGGAAGGACATACCAAGATGCCCAAAACCAAACCTGAGGTTCCCAGTTCCACCTACCAGGAAACCTCCCAAAACCAATGCTCTCCCATCAGCATTAACCCCCTAGATACCTGGTAAGCTAACGCCAAGAGCCCATCCCTTGAAACCTTAAGCCGGATGGGCTCCCCCACCGAGGAGAAATAAGGCCTTTTCCACACCCTCAACCACCGCTAGATTGAAAAAATCATAACCAAGATCTGTCAAATGCACCCCATCACCACGAAACAGACCAACCCCAAAACCTTCCAGGGCCACATGTCGCACCACCACGCCCCGACATCCACGAATAAAGCTCGCCATGAGCTTATTCACCTTCTTTCTACTACGTTCCATCGCCTCCACATCCCTAGCATGTCGCCAGCGCAACCTCGGGATACACTCTGACCACACAACCTTAACCGTAGGAACCAGCGCCAAGATACGCTCGACATCCCACCTCATTCGACAAACCAACTCACGCTGAGGAGTGACCCCGAAATCATTGCCCCCAGCATGAATGACCAGCACATCGGGACTAACACCCAAACGCAAATACCGAGAAAACAATGACAGAACCCCCTCCCACAACATACCCCGCACACCAAACCACCTCACGTCGACCTGGTCCCTAGGAAAACCCAGCTGCAGACCGCTGTCTCTAACTGCGGCTCGCCTCCGGGCCCAATACATGTGAGAATGGCCGATGATCCATAAGACGAACCGGGACCCTGCAATGAAAACAAAAATAGGAAAAAAGGAGGGAGGGTAGGCACGACCAAAACCCCAACCATCGACTAGTCAAAACCAATCAGTCCCCCAGACCTAACCTATGCGGCCTGATATATCTCCGAAAACACCCAGACTCCCAACGACCGATGCGCCGCACCACCTCATCCCCCAAACCAAGCCGTGCTGCCTCCGTAGCTGCTCCAATGCGAAAAGAGTGCGTGCCAAAATCGGCCGCCCCCACACCAAGTTTTTCGAGCCCCAACTTCATCACACGAGAAAATTGAAACCGAGACAGAGGCGTGAAATCCGCGTGAACAAGGAAGGACAACCCCCCAGCCGGCCTGACCCGCAAAAACCGCTGCACACACCGCACCGGGCAGATCGCATCACCAGGAAGGGCGTAAAGCGTAACTTGCCTACCCTTCCCGAACACGTCCGTTTTGGACGAACGCAACCACACCAACACCTGACCATCACCGCATTCCACATCCTGAAACGCTAAACCTCCCTGTACCGACTTCCGCGGACTGACCAATTCAGACACCCGAAAAGCCCCGAAAAAGGCCAACGCGAAAGCCGCCTGAAACAGCACAACCTCATATGCATCCTTACAAACGTCAACCAAAACCTGAAGCAACCGTCGCAAGAGACCGGCGGATAGAGGCCGCCTGGTATCCGCGCGCCGCCGGCCCTTCCTCATACCCTGCAACATCCGCCGAATCAAAAAGGACTTCGTAAGATCCCTCCAACCACGTAACTGAAACATAAAAGCCAGAGCCGCCATGCATTTACCAACGCGGGAAGGCGAGGCCCCACACAAAGCCGATTTGGCCACAAACCGCAGCAAAACATTCAACCGAGCCCCGTCCCCGTCAGCCTCACCAACCTCCTTCGACAACACCTCCCAATCCTGCCAGACCCTCTCATAAGCTGCCCAAGTAGCCGGAGCCAAGGAAGACCTCACCCATCCCGCAAGCAAGCGGTCCCGAGACTCCACATCACCTCCGGGCAAGGCAAGCCCTCCGCTTCTGCCATAGGCGCCTCCCGCCGAAACCGCTCCCACTGCAAGCGAGAGAGAGAATCCGCAATCACATTCAAATACCCCGGCACATGCCTAGCCTTGAAGGACACATTCAATTCCATGCACAAGAGCACAAACCACCTAAGCAACCGAACCACCGGAGGAGAAGACGCCGACAACAGGTTAATAGAATGAACAACCGCCAAATTATCCGTAAAGAAAACCACACGACGATTGCGCATCTGCCAACCCCACAACGTGAGAGCCACCACCAACGGGAACAACTCCAGAAATGCCAGATTCCGGATCAGAGGACTCGCATGCCAATGGCACGGCCACCTCGCAGCACACCACTGCCCGTCAAAATAAGCCCCAAACCCTACGCTACCAGACGCATCAGTGTAGAGCGACAACGAGTCAGCCGATGGCAACCGAAAAAATACCTTCCCGTTGAAACGTGAAAGAAAAACCTCCCAAACAGCCAAATCAGCCCGCATAGGCCGAGACACGCGCACCCGATGATGAGGGGACCGCACTCCCGCAGTAGCCCGAGACAAAGACCTAGAAAAAACACGCCCCACCGGGATAACCCTGCAAGCGAAATTTAAACGCCCCAGGAGCGACTGCAGCTGCCGCAGAGTGACCTTCCTAGCGGCCCGCACCTGAGCAACCCCAACCCGCAGCGCCGCCAACTTATCCTCCGGAAGACGGCAGACCCCGGCTACCGAGTCAATCTCCAAACCAAGAAAACTAAGGCAGGTACTAGGACCCACCGTCTTGTCCGCTGCCAAGGGGACTCCAAAAGACCGCGCCACCAGCTGCAAGGAGCGCAACAGGTGCAGACAACGCAAAAGAAGTCGTCCAAATAATGCACTAATGCCCGGCAACCCGCCTCCTCCCGCACAACCCACTCCAAAAAGGTACTGAACCTCTCAAAATAAGCGCACGAGATGGAGCAGCCCATCGGAAGGCACAAGTCGACATAAAAGGCCCCATCAAACCAACACCCCAGCA